>BQNB010005657.1:0-101163 GCA_026074375.1 Tanacetum coccineum
TTATATCTAGCTTATTACTTAATGAAAAAGAAAACCAAAAGAAGCTAAATGAAGCTTATTATATGTACTAGGGATTTCTAAAAAGTAATAAGCTAAATGTATACTAGATTAACAAGAATTTTGCTCTTAAAAAGCTAAGGTTCAGCTTAATAACTGTTGTTAAGCTATACCTAATAAGCTAAAAAGCTCAAAACTAAATTCTAGAAACTAAAGTTTTGAAAATAAGCTATACTATGATTATGAAATAAACCTAGATAAAAGGAATTTGAAAATTACAACTAGAAAATAGAATTCAAAAGAAATAAGCATGAAATCTAAACTGTTGCTAATACCACTTTTGCAGGAACATTTAAACTAGACTTAGAACTTAAAAATGAAACTCAAGAGATGATTTATATAAAGCTCATAGAGTACTATCAAGTTGCTTAATTCTAAATCCTATCTCCTAATTATGAATGCTAAAAAGAAGCTAGAAAATGATGAGCAACAAGCAGTTAATACTGCTATTTGCTGATATACTTGACCAAAGCTCAAATTCAGGCTAAATTCTAAGGTAAAAACTCATAAACTAACTCACTATATATATCTAAACCTACACTAACCCAAATTGAACACTAGAATGCTGAAAATGACTTAAATCTAAAACCACTTAAAGTCTTAAACTGCCCTGGTGCTGGCAAAATCTTTTTAAGCTTTAAATCTTAAAATTCTACAAACTAACTTTCAAAACCTGTTTAAAACTTGATTATATCATTTAACAAAACTGACTTATGTAAATTTATCAACTAAAGTTGACTTTAAAAGTCAAAAACACTTAAATCCAAACACTACTTTATATGAACTGTCCCAAATGAATTCTACTTAAAATCTATTTTTAAAACTAAAAATGCTAAAACCTTATATCTACTCAGACTTGAACTCACCTAATTAAGCTAATTGAGCACTAAAAACTAAAGCTTATGTTTCAAAATACACTACTTACTCAGCTAGCTTTTCCTACTAATTGACAGAATTAAAAGTCATGAAATGGAACCTTAATGGATTCTAGATATAACAGCTTAAAAACATTTGAATATCTAAACTAACTAAGCAAAATTAAACAGATTTAAGCACAAGAGGTAAACACAATAAGCTAATGAATTAAGCTATAAATGCTAAAATGAAATATAGAGTGTGAAACCTGAATTTGTAATCTCAGACACTAGCCACTCTTTCTGAGTGAGTGGCTTTAAAACTCAATGACCTAATGGCACCTTGCCTCTAAACCAAGAGCTTAAAGCTCAATAAGCTTCTTTGAGCTTATTACTCCTCAATGCTCCCAATATTGATCCAAACTGAATTCAAATGAACATTTTTGAACTAAAATAGACAAAATCAGTATTAAGAAAGCTTCTAACAATATATGAACATTTTTGAACTAAAAGAAACAAAATAAGCTAAATTGAGCTTATTACAAGCTTATTGACTAAAAACAGCTTATAACATGAACACTTGAAAACAAACTCAACTCAACTTGCTTTATTGTTTTTAAAAGAAGAGTACAAGAGAAGAAACAAGTAGTACAACTGAATTGAAAGATTAAAATGCTTAATTCGACAAAATGAACAGTAAACGAAAACTAAAAAGAGAAAATTACAAAATAAACTGAACTAAACTCTCAAAACTCTCTCACTACTACTAACTATCTCTTATTTATAGATGAGTATGAAGAGAAGATGAGAGCTTCTATATCTTCCCAGCCGTTGATCACTTCATTTGAATTTAAGCTGTTGGATTGTCATTGATGATGTGTTCGGACCAATAGGAAGTTGCCACGTCATAGAAATGACGTGGAAATGGGTAAATACGAGGTGGGGAAGAGTGTAGGAAGAAACGGGGAAAGATTTAGAGAGGTGGGTTTGTTGGGTGTTTTGGCGGGAAAAGAGGTTATAGGACGGTTAGGGGAAAGAATTGCCCCGCGTTTATGTTTGAAACTTTGGAGTATATGCACAACTAGCCCTTCTGTTTCCTCTTTCCAAATGTAGTGTAAAAGTGAGTTTGAAATTGTCATTTCTAGCCCTTGTAGTTGCTATCTCCTTTTTCCTCTTAATAAACCAACTTTCTAACTTTAACATCTTTGGTCCTTGGACTTTCAAAACATCCAAATGAACCCTTGAACTTTTGAAAACTTGTCATTATTGATCCTTTGACTTCAATTGGGTCTTCATTGACTTTCTTCTCTTGTTGTCAGCTGATCCGGCTTTGATATCTTTCCTCATATCTCTCTCTTGTACTTGTCTCTTCATTTCTTGTTGGTTTTTGCTTGTTTTTGCTCTTTTTGACTTTGATATCCTTTCCTGCACATTATGACACAAAAGCACACATATTTCCTTCTTTTGGCATATTTTTGGCTTTTATTGGCAAAATCCTGGGTATTTATTGTATACAATTTAACATTTATCAGTTTTTTATTAAGTCCTCTGACTCCCACATATTACTCTTAAAGTTAATGGGTATGGCTCCTAAAAATTCCACTATTCTTCTAAACACAAGGACATCCTTAAAAGAATTGAGCTCAACATCTCTAGCAATTTCCCATTCTCTGAGCAAATGACAGTCTAAGAAGTCTTTCCTGTCATAGTAAGGGTTTTGTGCGCCCTCTCCATCCGAGCTAGGCCGCGGTTTGTATGATTCCCTTTTTCTAAGCGTGGTTCAATATGGGGCTTCCTCTTCACCTAGATCTACTCCTTTTACTCTGAATACCGACATAGCGATCCCTTCTCCTACCGCTATTTTGGCTTTTCTGTGATCTATAACTATGTTGGCGGTAGCTAGGATTCCTCTTCCTACTAGCAAAGGGGTTTCAGGGTCCTTCTTCATGTCGATTACGTAGAAATCATTTAATACTTTTAGTTTTCCTATGTGGACTTCTACGTCTTTGACAATTCCTACGGGGTAAGATTTGGTTTCGTTAGCCAACCCGAAGATATGGTCAGTCTCTTCTAATAATTTGATGTTAAGCTTTTGAAGAGGTATAGTAGGATTATGTTTACACATGATCCTAAATCAGCTAAGGTGTCAAAAGGTTTTGAGTTCCCTAATCTACAAGGTAGAGTGAATAACCCGAGGTCTTCCATCTTTGCAGATACTTCTCCTTGGACAAATGCTGATCCGTTTTTTCCTAGTTCTAAGCTCTCCATGTATTTATTCAGCAGGGCATTATAGATTGGAGCGTAAGATAGGACTTCAAGAACCGACAGGTTAAGATGCAAATCCTGGAATTCTTCTTCAAGAGTTGGTTCGGGTTCTTCCAGTTGTTGCGTTTCAATCTCTATCTCGAGTCGCAGCAGGCTTGTTTAGGAAATGTTTGCCTCCTTAGAATGTGCCTTGATAGCATTGATTGAAGTGGAGGGGGTGAGATAAGCATTGGGGATCAATTGTTAGGTAAGAACGAGCAAACAAAACTAGGGAAGTACTCAGTTTTAGGTTCTTAACCGTGTCGCTAGGTAGTGCTCCCGCTATTCGATCGGTGATGGCCTTCAACACTGTGTCAATTTTGTTGGTCATCTCGCTTTGTTGTTGTTTGAAATAGGCTTTAAACTTGGACAATCTAGTGTCTTGAGATGCCATGAAGTTGGATACCAATCCTTCTAGATTTGATTGATTGTTAAAGCTTCGAGGATTGTTGTTGAAGGAACGGTTGAGGATCAAACCATTGGGTTGGAACTAGATAGGTGGGTTTGAAAAATTATTTTAGGGTTGTCTCCACCTAAGGTTTGGGTGACTTTTCCATGATGGATTATAGGTGTCACCAAAATTGTTTTGTTCGGGCTTAAAATGTACCACTTACCTCCTGCTTTGTCGGTACGCGAGGATGCATATTCAACAAAGGCTTGTTCCGGATCTTCCATGCAATACTGGGTGTCGTGGGCACTACTATAGATCTCACATAAGGTAGTGATTTTGTTCACTTGAGTAGGTTGCGTCAGAGCAAGATGAGCTTCCATAAAGTGTTAGACTTGATTTTCGAGCTCGATTAGACGACGGTCGGATGTACTCGGGTCATCTTGAGGCAAAGTGATTTCCTTGACCGGCTTAGTAAAATCCCTTGGGTCATTCTAACTTTCGTTATCATAGAGGGAGAGGTCCTCTAATAATGCTCATGATTCTTTGGCGTTTCGATCATGAAGCTTACCACCGGCCGATTGGTTAATTGTTCGTCTTGTGACAGGATTGACATGGTCATAAAAAATTTGGACATGGAGCCAAAGGTCGATGCCACGATGAGGGACTTTTTGGAGTAAGTCCTTAAAACGAGTCCATGCTTCTGATAGAGATTCTCCATAATGTTGTTGGAACATCAGGATAATGTTGCGGAGTTTTGCGGTCCTTCCTGGTGGAAAGAATTGAGCATGGAAACTGTGACAACTGTGACTTGAGTAGGTTAGTCAAACCGTTAGAGTTGGCTAAAGTATTTATATGTGTTATACTTGTGTGCTTATGTGATCGTATATGAGTATTTGATATCAATCCGTGATGCATGTTCATCTATTAGTGATTAACTTTTGGTTTTGGTAGCTATTTCATTTCGTTCACATTTTTGTGACAATGGAAATGATAGCATGATTTTATGCGATATCGTGTAATTTGGTGAATAGTTGATATATGAGCGTAAAGATTATATAATGTATTATTAGGTTTTAGTTAAGTCTAGTATTTAAATTAATTAAGCGTAAGTTTTTCTAAATTAGGAAAGTAATTTATAAAATGAAATTTATAAATAATAAGTTTAAAACTAGTTTTTATTTAAAAGGTTTGCAACATTAATAAAAGGTTTTTATAAAAATAAGAAAATAAGGGGGTAAATATGTATTTAATAATAAATAATAAAAATAAAGGGGTGTTTATTCGGCCGGTTATAGGAAAAAAAGGAAACAAAATTTGATTACAATTAGGAGTCTTGGCATTATAAATACAAAATCTATAAATCCAAAATATTTTTCTCTTCTCTCTTTGTTTGTTCGACCGATTCCCTCAAGAAGAAAAAAAAATATTTTTTTTATCAAGAACCAAGGTGGTGATTTAAGGGTAATCAAGTAAAGGTTTAGGTATGTTTTCCATTAAGTTTTTGTATAATCTTTTTCAAATAATAACTTTAATTGATGGATAAATTAGGGTTCATAAATTTTCTATAAATTAATGATATAAATCTATATGGGAGTGTTCGGGATTAGATATAAAGCATGTGGGTGTAAACGGTTTAGGTTAGCTCGCGTTAAATTGAAAGTTAGGGTTTGGCAGAATTTTAGGTCCTGTTGATTGAATGATATCTCAATGATAAAAGCGAGTTTTGGGTTGAATCTTATGCCTAAATTGAAGTTCAGAGAGTTTAGTTTCCAAAAATTCTAGCCCCGAAATGTTTTAAGGTAAGGAAGTTAGTCAAATAATTTTTGCAAGAAAAGTTGTTAAAACAGTAAATTCGGGTCAGATTTGGGCCTGATTTCGGGGAGTAAAACCCTTACTTAAAAGTTGAATTGAGGTTAGCCAAAAATCAAAGGTCATATTTTATGTGTCTATTAACTCCAGCTCAAAGCACAAGTCTTAATTTATTGTCTAAGTATTTTTAGAAAAATCAAACTTTTTGGTGTGCGTTCAGATCCGAATTTGAGTACTTTGTGATGTTGAATTTATATAAAATAGTTAGGTTTAATGTTATTTTTTCTAAAAAAATAACAGTAGTTCATAACCTATTAGGAAGGTAGGGAATGAAAGGGGAAAAGTCAATTTGGTGATTTAGTATTTTATTTGTGGTCATAAAGTGACTATAAAATTTTGCCAAAAATCTAGAAAACAAGAATAAATGATTAAAGGTATTTAGAGTATGAGTGAGATATAGGAAGTATGGTAAAGGGTTTATAATCCTAATATAAACTTAGTACTCCATTAATTGATTGTTACATCGTCTTGGGCATTTAGCCTAATCGCGTGTAACATGGGTTTTATTTGTGTTTAGTTGATTGCAAGGATATTGTGAAGTAGTTGTGCATCAGGTGAGTTTCATAGTCCCTCTTTTTACATTGTTTTTAAATTGGGATAGAAATGATGCAAATGGTTTTGAAATATTTTAATTGCTGTGGTTATGTGGTTTAATTGGTGCATGGACATTTATGTGGCTATTATGTGATATGTGCTAAATGTTTATGTGTTGTTGGATCGGAGGGTAACGTTCCTACCCATTACTGTATGATCGGAGGGTAAAGTTTCTACCCATTACTGTGTGATTCCGATCAGAGGGTACCCATTTTAGTGTGATATTTTCGTGTGACTTGGATCGTAGGACACGTTCCGTCCTGATTGTGGTTGTTTTGTACATATGCATGTTAGCCTGTATAATAGCTAGCCTAACTGTCCTGCCATGTTCTATTTTATTTATCATAGCAATTGCTTGAAAGTTTGAATTGTGTGTCATAAACCTATGACTCTCACCAACCGTTGTGTTAAGGTTTTTAAGCATCATTTTTAGGTGAGCATCATGAGGATCTTAAGAATAAGAGGAGTGGCTAGAGAGACCATAGGCTGCTTGCGTAGTTTAATCTCCTTGTTTATTTCATGCATGATTGAATATTGAATGTTGTTTGATTTGATATGCTTAGGTTTATTTTGGATGTTTTGCATATCTTGGTATTGATGTGAACCCCCTTTGCTTCAATACGAGACGCCAGTTATCTTTTATGTTTGCTTGGGTATTTTCATGACACTTTGTGTCAAATTTTGTTTTGTTAATGCACATTAGTGTTATTTATTGTTGACACCATTGTGTTGTGATGATACCCATGACGTTACGCCTCGTGTTTTCGCCTTGGCGGGGTATCAAAGCCTTTGGTTACAGAGAAGTAGGTGGTTTGACCTAGACTATAACCTAGGAGTCCTTCATATAGCCGCATAATAGGATCTATATGTTTAGCTATCTAGGCGTTTTGTTTTCTTGCTTTTCTCTGTGTTTTATTTCGACCTACGAGCTACTCGATATCAAAAGATTCAGAAACGGAGCCAATTGATGAGGAGCCTCTCGAGGGACCGAAGGAGGAAGGGTAGTTGAAGAGTCAGAGAATGAGGTCAACTTAGATCTCTTGTCGAATGCTCGTAGTAGGCCTGGACCCGCGAAGTCGGATGACTTTTGCGAAAGCAAAGTCGAACCCAAACGAGGCCCAACATAAGCTTATTCCATCATTTACCTCGACATATTGCTATTATCGATGATTTCTTTCAGATATTTTGTATTTTTGGGCACTATGAGGCTTTTGTTTTCTTTTGTTTTTTATTTTAGTTTTATATAAATAAGTATTTCTTTGATGGAGCATCGTAGTTGTGTAATATTGGAGTCGTGTAAGATGTGCAATGTGGTATATGTGTGTTATCATTGAGATGTGTAGTCTTGGAAATAAGTACACGTGTGAAAGGATGTGGTTATAATTATGGGTGGCCAACATAATTATAAAGGAATCACACACGTAGACTTGTGACCATGATTGCATTGATTGGTATTTGTTAGGTGATAGAGTAATATGTTGTGATATGTGTGATCATGATAAGGATGGTTATATAGTTATTGGAATCCTTCTTTTACCTGATGAGCGATTATGTTAGGCTCAGTTGCGAAGATAGTAAGTTTCCTTTCTATCTAACGTAAATAGAAATTCGGGGTTCATTGTCAAGCACTTTTTGGCAACCCATCAAGAGAAAATGGAAAGAGAGAAGTTGATGGTGGTGTTAGGTATAATCCGGTTACTTGATTATTGTTATCCTCTACAAAATGACGAATGTGAGCAAGAGGCCTACCTCATCATAACCTCTCGAAAAATTCACTTTTTGAACAAGATTAATGAGAGAGGAATTTATGTCAAAATCTTAGAGCATTGATGGTGGTAAAACAACATAAGCACTTTACATACCCCCCGGTGGGAGCTTGAAGTTGCACGGTCCATAGGTCGACAACGGCCATTTTGATCGAAACTTATCAACCTTTAGGGATGCCTCCTTGTTGTTGTCGAGAACGTCGACGATTATGTCATCTCCGAATTGAGTATTCAAGAAGAACGAGTGCGCATGCACAAGTGAAATAAGAAAAAGAAGAATTTTGAATTAATAAATTATATTTGGGGAAATTTTACAATTTTTTTAGTATTATTAGAAGGAAAACAAAAATATTTTTTGCAATCGATAATTACAAGCTTCACGATCAAGCTCCAAGAGTACACACATGTGAGCGGAAGTTGCTTTTAGCGAGCCGCAATGACTTCTTAGCAAGTAGCTATCACCTTTCCTTAACTCACCTAAAGTTTGTAACTCAAAGGCCGTCGTAATCGCAAGTAACTCACGGATTAGTTTTGTTGTTTAATGAAAGGTTTTTAAATGGAAAGCTAGTAACCAAAATTGTTTATTATATTTTGATTTTTTAACTAATTCGATAGGAATCGAATTAATGAACGTTTTGTATTTTTATACAAAAATAGCAAAGTAACTTCCAAAAAGGAAGGGTCTTCAAAACTCTACTTCAACGAATATCCTCAAAAATCGTTCACGTCTTCCCCGGCAACGGCGCCAAAATTTGGTATGCGTGTGTAAGCACTAGTCAAATTTATATATATATATATATAGTATTAATCCCGTGACAATTCTTTCCAAATTACTTCTCAAACAAGAGAAATAAAAGGATAAAATCTCACTAAAGAAAACACAATATGTATATTTTTAACCGGGAAGTATTTCTTCTCGGGTCGTATCCCAACGAAGTCGTGAATTGAGATTCGGGAATAATTCGGATTCAAGTCAAGAATGGATAAAGGGTTTTTGAATGTTGAATTACACTACGAATTTAATAGCACAATTAAACTAAGAACAATTGAAGAATTAAAAACGTTTAACTAATACGAGCTAAAACTGAAATTTAAAATATAAGGCACTACTTTTAACAAATTTTATACCTAAAAATCACAAATTTAAAAAGAAAATTTTAGGAAAAAGAATTAGAATTTTTTAACTATTTTTCTATTTTTTATGAATTTTTTAAGAAAAAGAAATTACTTAAAATCTATTTTAATTTCTAGAAAATACAAATTAAACTGGAAAAATAAAGAAAAATGATTTTTAACAACTAAAAATGTGCAGAAATTAAATGGTATGAAAATGCCCAAATTTTATTAACCAATTGAACCCTAATTTTACTAATTAAAAACTAAACCCTAATTTTATTAAAACTAATATTAAAAATATTAAAACTATTTTATTATACTAAAAAGACAGGGTAGAAAATGTAACAAATGAAAGTAAAGGGTAGGCGGGAAAAGTAATGGAAATTTACACTCTAATTAAAACAGACAACCTTAGACTATTGAAAAAGTACAAAACAGACCCTACGATTGAGCTTATTTTTGGCTTTTCTAAAAAGTGAAAATTAGCAAAAGCTTAAAACTACAAAGTTGAACTTGAGCTTATACACTACAACTTTAACAAAAGCACTATGAACTTTTATCCACTAGATAAGCTAAAAATTAAACATTTTAATCTGAGTTACAGAAACTAAAGGGTTTGCTTTGAAAATCTAATTTTTCTAAACTCTAGCTTAATACTTAATGAAAGTTAAAACTAAAAGATGCTATATGAAGCTTGTGATGTGTACTAAGGATTTCTAAAAAGGAATAAGCTAAATGTAAACTAGATTATCAAGAATTTTAATCCTAAAAAGTAAAGGTTCAAGCTTAATTCTGATTTTAAGCAAATCTTAATAAGCTATCTAGTTCAAATATAGATTCTAGAAACTGAAAATTTGGAAATAAGCTATACTATGTTTATGAAATAAACCTAGATAAAAGGATTTTAAAAATTACAACTAGAAAATAGAAAATCAAGAGAAATAAGCAAGTACTCTAGGCTGCTGCTAAACCACTTTTACAGGAACATTTAAGCTAGTCTAAGAGCTTAAAAATGAAAATTAAGAGATGATTTATATTGAGCTAATGTAGTACTATTAAAATGCTTAAAGCTAAGTTCTAACTAATTACTTTCAAGTGTTAAAGATAACTAGAAAAGTAGTGAGCAACAGCAGTATTAACTAAGTTAATACTGTTGTTGCTGATATACTTGGTAAATGCCTAAGTGCAGGCTAAATTCTAAAGTAAAAACTCATAAACTAACTACCTTAATGTATCTAAACCTGCTTTAACTAAAATTGAACTCTAAAATGCTTAAAATCACTAAACTCTAAATCTACTTAAACTTAAAACTGCCCTGGTGCTAGTAAAAACTTATTAAGCTCTAAACTTTGAAAATCTACAAACTAAATTGCAACACCTATTTAAAACTTGTTAATCCTGAAAATCTAAACTATGCAAAGAGTTTTGACATGGTCTTGTTGACTTTGAAGGTCAAAAATGCCTTAACCCAAACACTAGTTTACTCAAACTGTCCAAACTATTTTTTTATCTAAAATCTATTTTAAAGCTAAAACTGTTAAAACCTTATATCTACTTAGTATTAAACTCACCTAATTAAACTAATTGAGCACTAAAAACTTAAGCTTATTAAGAAGATTAAGCTAGTTTATCAGCTAGCTACTTATCACTAATAAGAACAGTTTCAACTAAGAGATTTATTTAACTAGAATAGGTAATTGAAATTTAAAAACAGCTAAAACTGTTAGGTTCACCTAAATGGACCCGAACAAAGAAGCTTCGGTCACTCGAAGATACAAGACAAAAGTCTAGCTCGAAAGATTATGTTATTTAATGTTTATTATGTATAAGGGCCAAGATGTAAAAAGCTCAAATAGAAAGCCCTCAAAGGCAAATCCTTATTAGTATAAATACTCCTAGTTTAGTCAAAATTAGGTTAGCTTCTCCATTATTTTTATCTTTCATCTTAAGGGTTTGTAGCCTCTCTTTGTTTCTTTTAATCAAAAGTTCTTCATTGTTTAAATCTTTTGTGCCATTGATCTTGTGCTTAATCCATGGAATGATCTAGGGATCCTACAATTGGTATCAAGAGCCTACAAGATTGATGTATTGATTTGGTTTGTATTTTTTTTTGTTATTGATTTCGAAAAAAAAGGGGGTTTGATTAATTGTTTGTTTGATTCTTGATTCATAGATGGTTTATGTTTAATCTAATATCACTCAAACCATCTTGTTAGCAATCAACGATCTCGTGTTTTTCCTTTGTTCTTGTTGTTTTGGTTCGAAAAGTATTACAAAAAACGTAGGGATCGAACGAGTTTTAGTCGTTTCGATCGAACGAGCGACATTAAAGATTGATCGAACGAGTGGAATATTGCAAGGATCGAACGAGTTCAAGACGTTTCGATCGAACGAGGGGAAATCTAGCAAGGTTCGAACGAGTGGAATTATTGTCGATCGAACGAGTGGAAAACAAAGCCTATCGAACTAAACGTTCGAACAAGACGATCGAACGAGGGGTTCGAACGAAGTGATCGAACGAAGGGATCGAACGAGGTCGAACGAGTTGGAAAACAAGGACGATCGAACCGAAGGTTTTTTTTTGGGAAATCAGACGATCGAACGAATTGGAGTTCTAAGGATCTAATAAAAAAAAAAAAAAATAAAAAAAAAAAAAAAAAAAATAAAAAAAAAAAAAAAAAAAAAAAAAAAAAAAAAATAAAAAAAAAAAAAAAAAAAAACAAAAAGAAAAAAAAAAAAAAAAAAAAAAAGAACGAGATACGATCGAACGAGTGGAGTTCTAGACGATCGAACGAGTGGAGACTTAGACGATCGAACTAGACGATCGAACGAGCAATTTTTTCGACCGAACAAGCAAAAAAAAATTTTTTTTTTTGTGTCGGATTGTTCCAAATTAGTTATACCAACCGAAATGGCCCAACGTCAAGACTCTTTCCCCTTTGAGCGAGAGCCCTGTCCATATTTTTGGCCATTCGGATCATTTAGACCTCAAAAGTGCATTGTACTGTCCAAAATTACACCGAAATCACAAACCTCACACCAAGTCCAATCAAATCATCAATCACTTACGATCAGATCATTACTAACAAACTTAATCAATGGCATCAATGAAGAAACAATGCCAAGCAGGTACCGATACCCTCCACCAATTTTGGTTGAAAATGATACGAATCATGGAAGAATTCGTATACACAGTAATCGAGTCAAACTCACTGCAAGCTGAAATGGAAATACCATCCAGATGACCTACACCTCACCCGATGTCACTGATCCTCACCTGCTAATTCTATCTGTTTATGCCCTCACCTAGAAGAAGCTTGCTCTGAGTTCAATGACCTAAAGAAAATAAGCTCGAAATGCTGAATACACAAGCTGAAACATCCTCAGTCAAGGTCTTCCCGACACATCTTCAACATACTCAATCAGACAAGCACTGCAAAGGAGATTTGGGATAATGTGGAAATGCTTATGCAAGGATCAGGTAGGACTCTTCAACAAAGGAAGGAAGATCTGTTTGATGAGTACGAACGCTTTCGTGCAATTGGAAACGAGTCCATTCATGACTACTTTGTGCGTTTCCACAAGCTTGTGAATGACATGAAGATTACTCAGCTTGAAATCCCTACTCATCAGATGAACACTAAATTTGTCAACAATCTTCCAGCCTATTGGGGTAAGTATGTGACTAATGTCAAACAGAACATGGATATCTCAACCACACCATATGTTCAGATTTATACTCATCTCAAAGCCCTACGAGCCTCTGCCAAAAAGACTCGCAAACATGAAGTCTACAAGTATTGTGTCACTGGCCTATGTTCTCACACCACATCTGCACGCTACTCTTTCATCACCTCAACTTCCTAGTCCTCACCACTGCTCATCTCGAAGCGCTTTGATGCCACTATACCAGATGAGCCTAATCTCTTAAGTGGTTTCCAAAAGCAGTTTCCACCAACCAACAATCAGCTCAGGACTTCCTCCAACTCAAGGACTCATGCTACGGTGCATGATGGTCACATTGTTACTGAACCAATTCAGAGGAAAGCTCCAGGTAATGTTGGTAATACAGGTGCTAGAGGCAAGAAGGTGATATGTTACAACTGCAGAGAAAGGACATGTTCTGCCGAGGCAGTGTAAAGAACCCAAGAGAAAGATGGACTCTCAGTACTTCAAAGATAAAGCTTTACTGATGGAAGCTAAAGAGAAAGGAGATGTGTTGGATGCTGAAGCTGAAGCATTCCTCGCTGATGTGGAATGCACCGCACCTTATGATCAACCTCAGGCACTAACTACAACAAACATGTTTCAAGCCAATCATGAGGATGCTTATGACTCAGACGTGGATGAAGGTCCAATCGCTGCATTCGCTTTCCTGCCAATTGTCATCCACTAGTGCAACCAACAATTCAGTCAATGAGGTACACTCCAATGACAATCAAATCTTTGATAATGTGGATTATCAGTTGAGTCAAGAGATGCACCAGAAGAACATTAGACTCCGATGCCGAGACTGGATTGATGACAATACGATCCCGAATCATCAGTATCTTCTTAGACACCGAAGCCCAAAATGTTCCAACTGAGTATCTGCTGACACATCTATAAAGTTTCTATGATTGCCAACTAACTGACTTGCAAACCCAACTAACTACATGCAAAAGTAACCAAGAAAAATGCTTAGAAGTCGAGACCTTAAAAATAATGAGCTTCTTAATCAACAAGAAATATAACTCAGATACCCCAAAAGGTCAAACTTTGATCTTGAGAACAAAGTTTAGACGGAACAAGCCCTAGTGATTTCCCGTAACAAGCTGAAACACTGAATCATGTGCAAAAAACGATTGCTTAAATCCACTCTTTCAGGAAAAGAAAAATCAATGCATTTTTACAATCTGAAAAGAAAAGATTTTTCTGAGAAAAATATGATCTAGCAATAGTTTATACTAGAATGAAATAGTTTTGTTAAAAATGCAACAAAGTTGCATGAATATTTGCAAATGATTTAATATTGCCAACACAAACTTATTCCTATGCTTTCTAAGAAACCTAAACCCCAACCGCTGACTTGCACAAGGCCCCTCCTAGGTACCCGTAACCCAGGTCTAGGTTATATGGCCAAGCGTGCTCAACCTGTTTTGTATGATGCTGATTACCCTTTTGCATCCAACTCACCACCCGTTTAGTAATATTGGGATAGTGAATGAGGTCTTCGTTCAACAAGTGTTAGCATGAAAAAGATGAGCGAAAAACCGAGGGCACTTCCGCCCCGCGAATGGCTTCTATGAGAAGCTCAACGCCTTTATGTTTTGTTCCTCAACACGAAACTGTCCCGTGAACAGCATATTTGGCTTCCCTGCCATAACGTGCTAGTCAGACTAGTAACCCAAATAGTCCTGTCACTCCCTTTGTTCATAAAAGCCGACCTCCAAGTCAAGTTCTGGCCAGTCTTCAACAAGTTAATGCTGCTTTTCATCAATTTTGAAGATAACACAAAAAAGGAACACAAAAAAACCAGACTATGATATTCGAATGGTGTTTTTATTATGCAAAACATTTGTTGAACAACAACTGGACCTTTACCGACCATTTCAAAAAACACAACCAAGCCTGCTAATGAAACATTTTTCAAAGAGATAAGAGAATTTGAACAGATTTTTGATGAATTGGAGGCGGAGTATGAACAATGTGTTCTTGATAACAAGAACCTGACCATAGAGAAGAAAAATCTTTTAATCAAAAATGACTTGCTTCATTGCGATTGTTTTTAGAAAAAGATATCTGCTAATTTGCTTACTTCCGATATTGTTGTGCCCCCTATATCGGAATTGCCTTTGCGACCGATCTTAAATCTGCATGCATAGGGAAACACACAAAAGTTCTTGAATACCTGAACTGACGTTTTCAACACCCAAAAAAAAGTCATTGAAATCTGAGAAACGCAACTCTCATTTACAAAAGAACCATATTGATTTACAACTTAAATTTCAAAACTACAAACAGTGCATCGACACTTCCAGTGCCTCCAATGCAATTTTTTGAAATTAACAAGTTAAGAAATCATGCTTCAAGGGAAAGATGACCTATCAGAAATAAACTCAGATCAACATCACAAGAATGTTGAATGTAGGTTTCCACTGAAGGTACTTGACTCAACAGGGCGTAGAAACTGACAGAAATCAGCTCAAGATATGATTTACCTTCCCTTAGGATTCACTATATAGGCCTTAAGGTAGAAAACGTGAGTCTAAAAAGACGGTATGATGAACTGTCACAGGCGAATACTCACTCACGTACTGCGAACACTGAAAAGCTTAGTGCCTTAACTGCTGAAAATTACAAGCTAAAGCCCAATGACTGGAAAAAACAAATATGGACCTTCACGCTCTAGACACCCAAAGTGCCTTGCTCCAGAATGTACAACTTAGTTCGAAGTATATTCCACCACCCAAACGTGCTAACCTGGACAAACCAACCCCGTACTAAGAAGAAGCAAGTACCTTTCAAGTGAACTCCCAGACCTTCCACTTCAAACCAACTTCAAAACCAGTATGCATCCTAAGAAGCAAACTAACGCTAGTGGTGCTATGTCTATCAGGTGTAAAACCCACTTCTGGAGCCAGCAAAACTGTGCCTAAGAGTAGCCCCTCGGAATCATAGTTCTTGCCGTTAAGCTTGCGAAGCAAGGAGAGTAGAACACACATAAGACTTTTAATAAAAAGAATCGTGTTGATTCTAATTTGCTTGTTAACATTCTGTTTTCTGATTCAAATTTGAACAATGTTTGTGGTGGATGAAACAAATCTTTGTTTTTGCTAATTAATGAATGCTGGTTATGCGTGAAGATTCCTGTGAAAGTAAACCCCACCAGACTAAGCGTTTTACACGCCAACCCAAGAAAGAATGAAACCAATTAAAAAAGTCGGCAACCAATTAGCAAACCTGTTTGCTATAAGCAAGCCACAGTGAAGCCCACTGCAGGCATTTCTCATTATTTGAGAAAGATCCTTTAACTAGGATCATGGAACCTACTGGATATGCCAATAGAACTCCCCCCGAGGCTAGTTCTAGCCCCAAATCAACTAAGGTCTCTAGGTTTACTCATAACTAATGGATTGTCAGGCAGTCAAAAGGGATCCTGGTATTAACTGATTGTTTAACTAACCGAACCCTTCAGGGCAACCCTATCACCGTGAATGTATTGTGTTATCGCAGGTAAGTACAAATTGTTTCTATGTATCTGGATGTCTGGATGCTCAAGACATATACCGGTGATCGAGCGCGTCCCTTAATCAACTTTGGTGAAAAGTTTTAATTGGAACTGTGAATTCGGCAACGATGAATAAGCAGCGATCATTGGCTATGTGATATAAAACTGGGTACACGATCATCTCTCGGTCTACTATGTTTGAAGACTCAAGCACAACCTATTCTCGTAGGACAGTTTTGTGGATTGAGGTTTTAGAATTTGCATTCAGACAGCATTCGTGTCACAATCGCTACTACGATCTGGTCGATCAACTCAAAGGTCACGATCACCAACCAGTACCTATCCACTGAATGATAGGCTTCGAGCTCACCAGTTTGCTTGCTGACAAAAGCCTCATCAACAAGTCATGGTTATGGCCTCGTCGGTGAATCATCTGAATTCGGGACATAGAACGAATTGTTCCTCGAAAAATCTTCAGAGATTACCCCATGCTGAAATATGCCAAAGACCATTGTGTACCATCTTGTCACTAGGTAAAAGTACGAAAGCATCACATCCACTAAAGACGAAAACACCAATACTGAAGTTTCTCAATACTCTACATATGACCTCTGCGGACCAATGAAACTGAAAGTATCACGGAAAGAAGTATATTTGGTGATATGGGAATGATTACACAAATTTGGTTGGGTACGATTCTTCGAACAAAGGATGAAACTCCTCAAGTGATTGATAAGTTTATTGTGAAGACTCAAGAGCCCTTAAGCTACGTTCGATTTCGTCAGAACAATAATGGAACGGATTTGTGATAAACACTCGACGATGGTTTGAGAGTTTGGTAATTTCTCATGAAACTAGCTACCTCGGTCTCCACAACAGAACGGAGTTGTCGAAGAACGGAACCGAACTCTTATGGACAAGCGGCTCTACTATGCTCATCTTTGCCGAAAGCTCACTGTTCCTATGGGCATAAGCTTAGCCACTGCGTGTTATACTCTTAATCGATCTCTTGTACACACGCTTCATGAAAAACCTATTTATGAACCCTGAAGGAAAGAAACCTAATCTGCAATACTTCCGAAGTGTTTGGTCTCTGTGCTATCCAACCCAATGACTACGATGATGTTGGTAAACTCAAGGCGAAAGCAGATATAGGTATCTTTGTTGGCTATGCACCCACCAAGAAGGCGTACCGAATCTACAACAAACGAACGCGTAAGATTCAGGAAACCGTTCATGTTGCCTTCGATGAACTTACCGAAGGATTGACGTCTGTTCAAACCAGTTCAGGCCTCGCACCTCAACAAATGACTTCTGTGCCAAATAGTACAGAACTCGAACTTACTGCTTTACAGTCAGGACGCAGCCGTTCTGCACTTGTAAAAGACCCAGAACCACCTAGTGTCCCTCCTACAAAGAAACAGGTAGACGATTTGTTTCAATGGTTTGATGATGATGAGGTTGTTCCGATACCTCCGGTTGTTCCGAACTGAATGAAGTTGTCTAAAATTTAGTTGGTAAACTCAAGGAGCATTATGTAGGGGTAATGATTTGATTGATTCTAAAATGCTAAAGTCCTATCCAAGCATGTGCTAAACATCTTTCGATTATCGATGCACATGTGTAAGGGGAGCAGAAGATGAAACACTGTTCGATCTGTTGACAGTAATGTGTTTGACACCATAAAGCTCCTGAAACCGCTTCAAGAGGCATATCATTCCAACTCTGTCAACATTCGACTGTTACTCCCAACAACCCACATACCTCTATGTGCAAAAATGACTCATGCACATCCGCTTGAAAACAGTATTGGGATAAAGACCGACCGTACGTATAACCCAGGAAACAGCCTCGAACCGACGCAATGTGGTGACTTCTTCATGAATTTCTTAAAACTTTGTTTGAACCAAAGACTACAAGCAAGGCCTTAGAGCACTAGTGTGGATTGAGGCTATCAGGAAGAAGTCATGAGTTTGAAACTCTAGAGTTTGGATACTTGTGCCCGTCAGATATTATTCTTTTAATCCCGCTCAAATGGATTTCAAATTAAGTTGGATGAATATGGAGACGTCTTGAAGAAAAAGCTCGGTTAGTGGCGAAGGATATCGTAAGGAAGCTTGGTATTGATTTTGAGGACATCATTTGATCGGTGCTAGACTAGAAGCAATCAGACTCTTCATTGATCACGCCGCGAGTATGAAATGGTTCATCTTCCAGATGGACGTGAAAACGCATTCTCAACGGCGACTGAATGAAAGTTGTCTTTGTTAGTCATCAAGAGGTTTTTGGTAGATCCAGAGAATCCATCGCATGTGTACAGACTCAAGAAGTCTTTTTGGACTCGACAAGCCTCCACGTGATGGTTGACAAGCTATCAAGCGTTTTCTAATCAAGTCAGGATTTACAAAAGGCGTGGTTGATCTACCCCTCTTCACGAGAATCACAGGCAAAACATACTTCTACTTTGGTACAAATATATATGTAGATGATATTATCTTTGCCTCTACTAACCCCAAAGCATGCAATTATTTGCTTTTGAAATGATAATCAACTTTCTAGATGTCGATGATGGGACAAATGTACATTCTTTGTAGGATCTACTAAGTTTCTCAAATCCAGAGGCTTCATTATCACATATCCATCATATGCCTCAGGATAAAATCTGAAAAAGTTTGGTTTTGACTCCTGCACACCCATTGACACTCCAATGGCGGAGCGTCCCAATCTTGATGAAGATAAGGGAGGAAAGCTAATTGATCCTACACGATTTCGTGGTATGGTTGGCTCCCTTATGTACCTTAGTGCATCTAGACCTGACATAGTATTTGCTGTTTGTATGTGTGCACGTTACCAGGCTAAGCCCTATGAAATGCTACTTACTGTATAATGCGGATCTTTCGGTACCTAAAAGGACCAGTCACATGGGGTCTTTTGGTATCCGAAGGACTCGGGCTTTTGAAAACTAAAGCTTTTGCAGATGCTGACTATGCAGGATGTCATGACACACGGAGAAGTACTTCTGGTTCAGCTCAATTTCTTGGACATCGGCTTGTTAGCTGGTCATCCAAAAAGCAGAAAAGTACTGCCATCTCCACTACGGAAGCTGAATACATCGCCCTATCAGGAATTGCTGTGACTCAATCATATGATGCGCTCTCAACTCCGGGGGACTATGGATTTGCGTTCACAAATTTTCTGAGTATTGTGACAATAATAGTGCTATTGCTCTATGTTGTAATTGTGTTCAACACTCGCGCTCTAAGCACATTGATATTCCGTCACCACTTCATCAAAAGAGCAGTGAAAGGAAGTTGTTGAGTTGTATTTCGTGGAGACAAAATACCAACTGGCTGACATTTTTACGAAGGCCTTACCGAGAGAGCGCTTCGCAACACTACTCCCTCTGCTTGGAGTCAAACAAATGTCGCCAGAGACTCTGAAGGAACTACAGGATGAGTCTGTCTCCGAGTAACCACGTGTTTCACATTGTATTATTGTGTATATTTAAAAAAAAAAAATTAGTTTAGTAGAATGGCTTGCAGTTATTTCCGACTGTAACCCGGTCTTAGCCCAGAGATTTAATGTACGTTTCAGTGCATTATTTCTTCCACAGACAAGAAGTTGTCTCAGCCCCGAACCATTTTTTCTCATAAACAAATTGTTTTTATCTTACCATGTTGGGTTAACTCGAATCACATTGACACGGGTCATTGTTTTTGAGGGGGGATCAGTATTTCTAACAGTTGTTGCAGGTTAAAAGGACGCACTGTTGCTGATTCTATTACTGAAAGATTGACACGACCAAACGCTTACAAGGTCAAGACAGATTGCAGTATCATTCCTGTCTGGGTATAATTAAGGTCTTGATTTCATTTGCTCACTTGGTATTTGTGTTATTTCACCTACTCATCGTTGAGGAGGGAGATTGATACATTTTAAGGTCCATTCTAGATCAAAACCATTCCACAAGTTTCATAATTCTTGATCGGGGGAGAGAATGTGAATTAAACACGTAAAACTGGATAATTAATGATTCGATTGTTCTAAAATGCTAATGTCCTATCCAGCCATGTGCTAAACATCTTTCGATTATCGAGCACATGTGTAGGGGGGGCATAAGTGTTAATATGATCAAACAATGTCAAGGTACCTAAAGTTTGTGTTTTAAACAGTATCTTGATAATTGGACAATGAATCTTCTTGTTTCATGTTCTTGAAAGTGATCTTATGGAATGCTGAGGTATTGATATGTTGTACCTCACAGGGTATTCGGATGATTGCTCATGCCTGGTCTTCGGACTGCGCCCACCTAGTGAAGTGGATTTCCAGTAAATCGTCTTGTACATGTTTGGATTCCCAAGGCACTCATATCTTTCGGACTATATTTCAAAACAATCACTCAGTTGCATTCTGATTTAAACTTTGTTAGTGCCCCAATACAATTTTTATAAGACATCGAATGTTTTTCAAATCATTTTTGCCACAGGCTTCTCCGGTACTTAATTGTATTTAGAAGTAATCGCTGAAATAGGGGATTGTTCGGTATAGTCAGCTGATAGTAACTGTACTGACTCACTCTTTATCCATTCTATTAGTAGAATAATACTTTTTGTGTGTTAGTCTTTCGGACATTCTGGTCTTGAGAACGGCGAACATTAGGGAATCTGATACTTAGGTATTTCAGAGGAACTAGCTTGTCACGTGCGGAAACCTGTCAAGAAGTTCTTTTAATGATCTTTTCTGAGCCACTGTGCAGTATTCATACTGTTAATCATTGATTCATGAATAAGAGGTTAATGTAACCGACCAGATTGAGTATAGTTCGATTCTCGGTACTTTAAAATATAAACCTTTGTTGTTCTCAAAATGTTTTTTACTACGAACACATTATGTGGATTTTACATTACAAAATGTTTTTGTATGGTGATAAATTGTTATTATCAAGGCGAATGAAGACTCAAAGTTTTCGATGCAAGACACATGCTCATATCCATACCATAGTATCTGAAGTAATCAAGAAAGTTTTCATACAAGGCTTCCGCACAATCTCTGAGAATCAATGTCTTCTTCAAATTCTAAAAGTTACAATGATTGGAAGAAGAGACATCATCAAAGCTTTCAAAGATTCCAACAGATATGAGCATGTGAGACTAGGAGATCAGCGTATGGCAAAGTCTAAGTGAAAGGGATCACAAAGCAATTCAAGATGTAAAGCTTAAACAGTCAAAGATTCAACGATCAAGTCGTCTACATCAAATCTGAAGTTCATGATCAAGGTGTTAAAGATTGATTCCGAAGACAACAGTGAAGTACCTATCAACAAACGAGCTGAAGAGGACAAGCACGAGTGAGCTTCTTCTCATGACCCTCATCTTAGGGGGTGATTGTTTGGATCACATAAATGGACCCATCCAAGAAGCTTCGGTAAACTCGAAGTACAAAGACAAAAAGTCTAGCCGGAAGTCTATGTTATTTTAGCTTTATTATGTTTAAGGGCCAAGATGTAAAAGCCCAAAAAGAAAGCCTAAGGCAAATCCTTATTAGTATAAAATACACAATTCGTTTAGTTCAAATTTGGTTAGCCTACTTCATTATTATTTTCCATTTAGGGTTGTAGCCTCTCTTTGTTTTCATTCAAAAAAAAAAGTTCTTAATGTTTAATCTTTTGTGCCTTTGATCTTGTGCTTAATCCATGGAATGATCTAGGGATCCTACAGATTGTCATTCCAGTACCTTGGAGTAGTATCCACATTCGTGTTTCTGGTGTTTGAGGAAGTTCTGAGGTTGTTGTATGGTAGGTTTGTAGAGTTTCTTGAAGTAATTTGCAATGAGAGCAATTTTTCCTGCATTGTCTTTATCCTTTGAGCCTGTTTTTGATCACATGTCTTCTTCAGAAGCTGAACTCAGATGGTGGTGTGGTTTGGTTTGGGCTTTCTCTTTGCCTTTGTATTCTTGTAGTTGCATATGATCTGGTTGGGAAGTGAAGCTTTTGATGTTGGTGCATGTGATTTGTGAGTTTTGATGTTTGATATAAAGGTCTTGAAGTGTTTGTGACAGTAGCTACAAGTGATAATGGGTTTGCTATTCTTGGCCATTCTTTCAGCACGGAGTTCATTATCTTCCTTTTGTATTGTTCAGAATGTTCAAATAGCTTATGGTATGAAACTTCATCCAAACTTGTGTTGTTGCTTCCACATTTGTGACAAATCTGACCATTTGGTTGAAGTTGTTGAACAAATGAACATGGAACTTGCATCGTTGCAACTGTCAAATTGTTTTGTCATTTCATTCATCATTTTGTAGAATCTTGTGTAGTAAGACTCAATTGTTTCTTCATCGTAAGAGGTGAATTAACCAAACTCCCAAAATAAGTTTGTCTTGACATCTTGAATATTGAGTGATTCACCTTGTTGTAGCCTTTCGATGGCTTCCCATTTTTCTTGAGCTGTCTGTCATGCATCAACAGTTGAGTATATTTCATCTCCAATTCCAGTCAATATCAAATGAATCACTTCTTTTTCTGATTCAAAATAAGCTCTGTTCTCAGGAGTCATATTCGTAACAGTCTCGACTGTTGTTTATTTAGGAACTGCTGGAGATCCATTGTTGACAGGACAGCTGGAGTTGTGCATCGTTGGTGTGGTAAGGGAATTTAAGACTGCTCCTTTCGTAAGGCTTCACCATTTGGTATTGTAACTATGTATCATAAAGACACCGTGATCACCATTGTGCATATCGTACATGTTGCAAGCATTGGGGACGATCCCCTTGAACCTGCTGCATTATGTTGTTTGCATATTGACTATCGGTTGTGGATTACAATTGGAGTTGTCATGATGGATATGATTGACAAATTATGATATGAAAAATGATTGAAGGATCTTAGTGTTATGAAGTGTGGATTGGATTGTGATTATGAAAGTAATTAATTTCCACGGGAGTTTACAAGTCAAAGAGAATAAACGTGATAAAGTTTAATTGGTTGTTGTTATAAGTTTGTTGATTATGTTCTTGTCTGTCCGAATTAAGTTCCTAAGTCATCGTATTTTGTCTTTGAAGTTTGTTTGTCTTGATGTGATGTTTGATTAACGGGTGATTAATTTATATTCCCAGAAATTCGGTCATATACCACTGATGGCGGATCGACCTTAGTTCAAAACGTGGTTTTCAATGGAACATAAATGCAATGACTTTAGTCAAAACGACAATGACTTTAGTCAAAGGGCAACTATCTTTGATCAAACGCAGTGGGGGAAGTCTTTATCAAAACGCAATAGATCTTTGAAAGTCAAAAAATCGCATATGTCTGGACTCAAATGCAATTATAAAAAATTGGGCAGAGTTACGTTTAGTCAAAACGCAATGATTGTCTTCAAAACGCAACTGGGGGGTCAGGACAAAAACGCAACGAGGAAAACTCAATGAACTTGATCAAAAAGCAAAGAGTCAAAACGCAATATGAACTGATCAACGTATACGATTCAATCGCAATGACTTGATCAAAAATGCAAAGCGTCAAATCGCATGAACTTGATCAAACGCAACGAGTCAAAACGCAATGAAACTTGATCAAACGAGCGAGTCAAAAACGCATGAAACTCGGATCAAACGCAACGAGGCAAACTGCAATGAACTTGATCAAAACGCAACGAGTCAAAACGCAATGAACTTGATCAAAACGCAATGAACTTTGACCAAAACGCAAATTTTATATTGAGGACGAACTATAAAAATCCTATTGAATTATATCTTGATGAGGTTTGGGAAAACTATTTTTGAAATAATTTTACGAATACAACACTTTTATGGAAATGTCTCTTTCTTTTTTTGAGAAACTATGTTTACAACAAATTTTATGAAACAGTATGATAATTGATTGACTGTCAAAACTATTTTTTAAGATAATCTTTATGAATAAGATATGATAATATTTTTATATGCTTGTTTTGATAAATTTTATTTTTATAAAAAGTATGTTTAAAGTAATTTATATGGATAAGATGCAATACACTGTTAAATAACTGTCTTTGGATTTTTATGACAACCATGTTTGAAATGAATTTTATAAAGATTATATTTAAGACGATTCTTATATTTAAAATGATTTTTTTTAAAACGACTTTCTTTATTGTTCAGAATGATTTTTTTTAAACAGTATTTAATTGGTTCTTTCGAGTAAAGTCGATTATTGGTATAAGAATTCTATCTTTTGTATTTATCATTATTTGATATGTGTTCCTTTTGTCTTGGTACGCTTAGTTGACTCTTTTGTTTCCGTTTCCTATCGGTATAGATATTCTATCCTTTCTTTTAAGGATTCTTATGTCATTTGATCCACGTCTATTTGCATATGTGAAATCCCTTATATGTTTTCTAGCCTTTGATTCGATATTCTTTTGTTACCCTATTCGATAGTTCGTAACCCTTAGAATTCGTTGATATACGTTCTGTTCGACCAAGTCACTCTCCGTAGGGAGAACCTGTGTTGCTAGTGAAGAAGAAGGACGGTTCACTTCGTATGTGAAAAGACTACCGAGAGTTGAGCAATCTAACCATCAAGAATCGTTATCCACTCCCCAAGATCGACGACTTGTTCGATCAATTGCAAGGTTAGCATTATTTTTCTAAGATAGATCTTCGGTCGGGTTATCATTAGCTTAGAGTGCATGAGGATGATATCCCAAAGACCGCGTTCAGAACACGATACAGATATTTTGAGTTTACGGTTATGCCTTTTGGGTTAACCAATGCACCATCGGTCTTCATGGACATAAGGAACCGGGTTTGCAAATCGTACTTAGATAAGTTTGTCATCGTGCTCATTGATGATATTTTGATCCACTCAAAGTCTAAGGAGGATCATGAAGTTCATTTGAATTTGGTGTTGGAGCTGCTAAAGAAAGAGAGGTTGTATGATAAGTTTTCCAAATGTGAGTTCTAGTTGCAAGAGGTACATTTCCTCGGTCACGTGGTTAATCATAACGGTATTCACGTGGACCCAAGTAAAATTAAGGTAGTAAAGAATTGGAAAGCCCCTACAACACCGTCTAAGATTCGATCATTTTTGGGGTTAGTAGGTTACTACCGACGTTTTATCGTAAACTTCTCTAAGATTGCTAAACCTCTTACTTCGTTGACTCAAAAAAACAAAAAGTATGAGTAGGGCGTGGAACAGGAAGAGGCTTTCCAGATTTTGAAGAATAATTTATATGATGCACCGATATTGTCACTACCTGATAGGGTTGAAGATTTCGTAGTCTACTGTGATGCATCGAATCAGGGATTAGGTTATGTACTCATGCAAAGAGGCAAAGTAATTGCCTATGCATCAAGACAGCTAAAGATCTATGAGAAGAATTATACAACGCATGACCTAGAATTGGGAGCAGTTGTGTTTGCCCTTAAAACTTGGAGGCATTATTTGTATGGTACGGAGAGTGTCATCTATTCAGATCATATGAGTCTTCAACACATATTCGATCAGAAGGAGTTAAGTATGCCCCAACAAAGATAGATTGAATTGTTTAGTGATTTCGACAGTGAGATTCGTTACCATCCGAGCTGATGCATTAAGTGGAAATGAGAGAGTGAAACCAAGACGAGTACGCGCAATGTCCATGACTATTAGTAAAGTGTTAAGGACAAGTTATTGGCTGCTCCAGGTGAGGCGTTCAAGGTAGAGAACGCGATAGCAGAAATGCTGCATGGCCTGGACCAACTAATGGAAAGGAAGGAAGATGGAGGTATGAATTTTATATGGGTTCCATTAATAGGTGATGTAAGAACATTAATTATGGACGAGGCTCATGCATAATGGTACTTGGTACATCCGGGAGCGGATAAGACGTACTATGACCTTAGAGATATGTATGGTGGCCATGTATGAAGAAGGATATTGCTACCTATGTTAGCAATTGTTTGACTTGTTTAAAGGTGAATGATGAAACATCAAAGACCGTCGAGTTTGTTGCAACAACCAAAGATACCTGAGTGGAAATAGGATAGAATAACTATGGACTTTATTACAAGGGTGCCGAGATCAAGTAGTGGGTATAATACGAATTAGGTAATAGTCGATAGATTAACTAAGTCAGCCTATTTTATGGCAATACGAGAAGATTACAAGGTGGAGAACTTAGCAAGGCTTTATGTTGATGAGATAGTAGCAGGGCATGGAGTGCATGTGTCAATCATCTCAGATCGTAATGGAAGACTTACTTCAAGGTTTTGGCAAACATTACAGAAAGCCTTAGGGACGCGATTAGAGATGAGTAAGGCTTATCATCCTCAGATGGATGAATAAAGTGAGCGTACAATTCAGACCTTGGAGGACATGTTGAGAGCGTGCGTGATGGACTTTGGTGGTAGTTGGGATAATTACCTACCTTTCGCTGAGTTTTCTTATAACAATAGTTATCATTCGAGTATTCGATGTGCTCCGTTTGAAGCACTGTATGGAAGGAAGTGTAGGTCGCCCGTTCTGTGGGCTGAAATTGGAGAAAGTAGGCTAATTGAACTAGAATTAGTGCAAGAGACGACTGATAAGGTAGTCTTGATAAAGGAAAAGCTCAAAGCGGCGAGAGATCGTCAAAAGAGCTATGCTGATAATAGGCGCAAGCTACTAGAGTTTGAGGTTGAGGGTTAAGTGTTACTGAAAGTGTCGCCTTGGAAAGGTGTAGTGCGTTTGGAAAGAAAGACATGTTAGCATCAAGGTATGTAGGACCATTTGAAATGCTTGAAAGGGTCGGTCCTGTAGCTTATCGATTAAGATTTCCCGAGGAATTGAGTAGCGTACACGACACATGTCACGTGCCAAATTTGAAGAAGTGTTTGGCGGATGCAAATCTGCATGTGCCACTAGACGAGATTAAGGTTGACAAAACCCTTCGTTTTGTTGAAGAACCTGTAGAAATTATGGATCGCGAGGTTAAGATTTTGAAACGTAGTAAGATTTCTATCGTTAAGGTTCGTTGGAATTCAAAGCATGGCCCTGAGTTCACGTGGGAACGTGAGGACCATATGAAAGCTAAGTATCCTCGATTGTTTGCTGATAGTGCTGTTGAACGTACTAGTTAAATTCGGGATGAAATTTCCTAAAGGAGGGGATACTGTGACAACCGTGACTTGAGCAGGTTAGTCAAACCGTTAGAGTTGGCTTAAGTATTTATATGTGTTATAATTGTGTGCTTATGTGATCGTATATGAGTATTTGATATCAATTCGTGAGGCATGTTCATCTATTAGTGATTGAGTTTTGGTTTTGGTAGCTATTTCATTTCGTTCACATTTTTGTGACAATGGAAATGATAGCATGATTTTATGTGATATCGTATAATTTGGTGAATAGTTGATATATAAGCGTAAAGAGTATATAATGTATTATTAGGTTTTAGTTAAGTCTAGTATTTAAATTAATTAAGCGTAGGTTTTTCTAAATTAGGAAAGTAATTTTTAAAATAAAATTTATAAATAATAAGTTTAAAACTAGTTTTTATTTAAAAGATTTGCAAAATTAAAAAGGATTTTAAGTAAATATGTAATAAATATAGTTTTTATAAAAAAATATAAATCACATACACACACACACACACACACACACACATATATATATATATATTCATACTTTTCAAAATTTTATAAAAAAATAATAAAAAAATATAATTAAGGGGTGTTTGTGGGCCGGTTATAAAGAAAGAAAAAAAGGAAACAAATCTGATTACAATTAGGATTCTAGGTAGTATAAATATAAGACTAATAAATCCCTAAAACAGTTTTCTCTCCTCTCTTTGTTTGTTCGACCGATTCCCTCATAAAGAATATTTTTTTTTATCAAGAACCAAGGTGGTGATTTAAGGGTAATCAAGTAAAGGTTTAGGTATGTTTTCCATTAAGTTTATGTTTAATCTTTTCCAAATAGCAACTTTAATTGATGGATAAATTTGGGTTTATAAATTCTCTGTAATTAATGATAAAAATCTATATGGGAGTGTTCAGGATTAGATATAGAGCATGCGGGTGTAAACGGTTTAGGTTAGATCGCGTTAAATTGAAAGTTAGGGTTTGGCAGAATTTTGGGTCGTGTTAATTGAATGATATCTCAATGATAAAAATGAGTTTTGGGTTGAATCTTGTACCTAAATTGAAGTTCAGAGAGTCTAGTTTCCAAAAAGTCCAGCTCCGAAAGGTTTTGAGGTCGGGAAGTTAGTCAAATAATTTTTGCAAGAAAAGTTGTCAAAATAGTAAATTTGGGTCTGATTTTGGGGAGTAAAACCCCTACTTAATAGTTGAATTAAGATAAGCCAAAAATTAGAGGTCATATTTTATGTGTCTATTAACTCCAGCTCAAAGAACAAGTCTTAATTCATTGTCTAAGTATTTTTAGAAAAATCAAACTTTTTGATGTGTGTTCAGATCTGAATTTGAGTACTTTCTGATGTTGAATTTATATAAAATAGTTAGGTTTAATATTATTTTTTTCTAATAAATCACAATAGTTCATAACCCATTGGGAAGGTAGGGAATGAAAGGAGAAAAGTCAATTTGGTGATTTAGTATTTTATTTGTGGTCATAAAGTGACTACAAAATTTTGCCAAAAATCTAGAAAAAAGGAATAAATGATTAAAGGTATTTAGAGTATAAGTGAGATATGGGAAGTATGGTAAAGGGTTTATAATCATAATATAAACTTAGTAGTCCATCAATTTATTGTTACATCGTCTTGGGCATTTAGCCTAATCGCGTGTAACATGGGTTTTGTTTGTGTTTAGTTGATTGCAAGGATATTGCGAAGTAGCTATGCATTAGGTGAGTTTCATAGTCCCTCTTTTTACATTATTTTTAAATCGGGATGGAAATGATTTTAAAATATTTTAATTGCTGTGGTTATGTGGTTTAATTGATGCATGGACATTTATGTGGCTATTATATGATATGTGCTAAATGTTTATGTGTTGTTGGATCAGAAGGTCACGTCCCTACCCATTACTATGTGATTTTGATCGGAGGGTAAAGTTTCTACCCATCACTGTGTGATTCCGATCGGAGGGTACCCATTTCTGTTTTATATTTTGGTGTGACTTGGATCGTGGGACACGTTTCGTCTCATTGTGGTTGTTTTATACGTATGCATGTTAGCTTGTATAATAGCTAGCCTAACTGTCTTGCCATGTTCTGTTTTATTAATCACATCAATTGATTGAAAGTTTGAATTATGTGTCGTAAACCTATGACTCTCACCAACTGTTGCGTTGACGTTTTTAAGCATCATTTTCAGGTGAGCATCATGAGGATCTTAAGAATAAGAGGAGTGGCTAGAGAGACCATAGGCTGCTTGCAGAGTTTAATATCCTAGTTTATTTCATGCTTGATTGAATATTAAATGTTGTTTGATTTGATCTGCTTAGGTTTATTTTGGATGTTTTGCATGTCTTGGTATTGACGTGAACCCGCCTTTGCTTTAATACGAGACGCCAGTTATCTTTTATGTTTGCTTGGGTATTTTCATAACACTTTGTGTCAAATTTAGTTTTGTTAATGCATTTTAGTGTTCTCTATTGTTGACACCATTGTGTTGTGATGATACCCATAAAGTTAAGCCTCGTGTTTCTGCCTTAGCGGGGTGTGACAAAAACGAGTAGTAAGATCCTTTGAAGACATTCAAGCCAATTGCTAGCTAGATCGTGAAGGGAAAATTGAAATAAACGCAGTCGCGTTCTTTCCCTGTTTTCACCGTCAAGGTCAAGTGAGCGCACAAGTTTTAGGAAATCCTTGAGGTGTTGGTTTGGATCCTCAGACCGAAGTCCGTGGAATAAGCATCCATTTTGCACCAACCGGATGGTATCGGATCGAAGAGGTACCACGTTGTTCCCTACGGGGAGCTCAATGATATTCTTGTAGCCCTCGTGGCTAGGTTTGGAGTAGTCTCCAAGAGTACGAATAGGATTCTCATCTCCCATAGAGGTTGACGAGAATGGGTTACGAAACAATTAACACAAAGAAAAGATAGACTACAAGAAAGCTAATATACGGAATTCAAATCTTACTTGAAAGGATTTAAGTGAGTAGATCTAAGTTAAACAATGATCAGAACCTAACTATTCCCCCGGGTAGCGGCGCCAAAAACTTGATGCGGTCGTCGTAAGGACTTCAACAAGAAGTTTTACAACTCCTTAGGCAGAGTACCTAACCGTTGTAGTAGTAGTATAGGCAAGACTCGGGGGTTGTTATCGTTCTATAGGGGAATAGGTTAGGAAGGCTTGATCACGGTCTAACAGAATTCTAAGGGTTGAGAGAAGATTATTTTTGTGTTTTTATATTTTATGAAAGCAAGTAAATCTATGTTTTGAAAGGTTGGTTTGTTTAACTAATAACTAAACTAATTAATATCTACTCTACTGGTGATAACTTTATGTTAATTAAATGTATTTACTTGATCATGCATTACTTATCAAATTGCTTCTCCTAATCCTGTTGCCTTGTCACACTTGTGATGATTTGTGTAAGTATTTCCTAGGTCATGAACGGATTTTCACGGAACCTGCCGTATATTTTATATTCCGTTAACGGCAACGACAAAGGAAGGTAGTATGAAGGACTTATTCAAGGCCCATAAGAGTATATTAAATGCTTATGGAATACCTTAAGAGGGATCAACCATATAAGGGGGTAAGTTAGTATGTAGACTGTTACCCGATGGTATCCTTTCTACACACTCACATTTCCCTAGATGTGTCTACCACGATACAGACAAAATCTGGTTTTTTAAAGCCTAACACGCACATTCATCAACAAGATAATTACAAGACAGCAAAAATACTGGTCTACAATCTGAATTTTATGCAATCATAAGCAAATACAAAGGAGGGTTTAGCCTCGCATGTTATTATGAAAGAAAGAAGATAAATCAATCACACAACACATAGACATATTGAATGATTAATGATAAATAACCTTACTTGAATTAAAACATGGATCCAAGGTAGTACAATAGGGTTTTGTGGCCCTAAAAACGACCTTTAAAGCTGCTACAAAGGCTAGGGTTCATCTCCCTAAAGTTATACAAAGTTACACACTTAAAACCCTAAAATCGGTTTTGTATTTATAGAGATATCGCTGCAACGACGTATCTTTGTACTCCTGACACCGTCGCTACGTTGATGGTTCTAGATCCACTTTAATTCGGCCACGTCCTGATGCCGTCGCGGAATCTCTGACGCCGTCACCATGAATGTCATGACATCGTTGCTTTATGGTTGCGACGCCGTCTCCAGACTCTAAGTGAATAATTCTTCATGGTTCTTGGTGTAGAGTCATAGTCTTGTCTGTTTCTTCTCTAAATGAGCCCAAGTCACGTGTATTTCCTCCAAATGCCATCCAAGTGCTAAAAACCTGAAAACAAACGATTAAACACATAATCTGGGCATATTTGCATGATTTAGGAGGTTAAATGACCCCGAAATAGTGTATAATATGACACCTCATCATATTGACTATCCACGATACAAGTCTCCACTTGTGTCAGGAGTCGTCATGACACGTTTATGTTAATATTTCATTTAGTGAATTCGCTATTGTCTTATATTAATGTGTTATGACGATCTTGTCCGTTATATCTTGTGTTTCCGCCTTAGACGGGGTGTGACAAAAAAGAAGAAAAGAGTCATGTATTACCTGTTAGAACAAGACGCTGGATAGTAGGTTGACAGGTTAGATGAAGTATCTTCAAGCCAATCAAATTATAGGACGTGAAAATAAGAAGGGGCTCAGAAATCCAGATGCCGACATGTTTTCAAACATGGCACATCTTCTTATTCCAAGAGCCATTTCGATTAAAAGAGTCTGTTGTCACCTCTCTCTTGCTTCAAAACTGTAGACTAAAACTCTATAGGCAGAACCAAAGTTGCTAATAGAATTCGAGGGACTAACATCATCATCACCCGTATTCACCTGTATGCCATTTCCCTACGTACATTTGCACATCATAAGACAAATAACAACAATTTATTTGGCTGTTGCACATGTAAATTTGTCACATGTATCTCTCTATTAAACAACACACAACCATAGGCAATGGTAGTGCCTATGGAACTTCTTGAGCTATCCATGCACATTACACGTTGGCTTCTAAGATCCTCTCTTGTCTCCCAGATTTCAACTTCCCAAAAGTATTTTCCAACATTCTAAAGTTATAAGCAAACAAAATTAAATCAATACAACTATTTAAGCATCAGGAACAACTAACAATAACAACATGGTAAAAAAACAATATCAGCCAAGTAATGTATTTAATAAAAAAACCTATTTGCAACTTTAAGTCCAAACAAAATACATAATGCAACATGAAATCAGATAAGTGTCCAGCATAAAAATCTCATCATATCAGCTAAACAACAAATCACATAAGAACCTAAGCACAAATAAAATGCATAACTAATATCTCTAATAAGACCCATGGCGTACATATTTTTTGTTAACAATTTTTTATTGGCTGTAGTTTTTGTATCTGTCGCAATTTTTTTAGTTTGGAGAACAAATCTGATTCAGGGAATAACTATTCGAAACATGACTTCACAGATGTTATTCGATGACTGCTGAACGTTTTAAAGTGTGACAACAATTATTGTGATGTCTGACTCCTAAAGAACCCTTCTCCTTAAAGCTTGTCTTTGATGATGTGTAATTTTATACACTTTTTTGGGGTCATTTAACCCTTAAAATCATGCAAATATGTTTGTTTATTGCACTAAATCCTTTCTTTTAGTGTTATAGGTACTTGGAAAGCACTTGGAAAGAATAAGCATGACTTGAGCTTGATTTGGAGAAGAAATGAAGGAAAAAGACAAGTCTCAGCTTCATGACTACCTTGCTAACGCCTTAAGTGAATGTGCCTAGATACAAGACTCGTAAATAAAGAAAAGCACTAAGGGGGAGGCAACCAACTTTTATTTATTTTATGCATTTTTGAAGTGTTGTGTGTTTTTATCTTTTATTGTTTGTTTTTATATGTTTGAATGCTATGTGATCATGTTTTATTTTGTTTTTAACTTCGTCTTAATTACATTTAAAGTTATTTTGCATAAAATAAGTGTAGGGAAAGATTTATTTGGTTTATAAGAACCACATTTTATCAAACATGTAAAATAAATAGTTTTAGTTAATTCACATTTTATGTTTTGTTATTTATGTCATATACTTGTGCTAATTGTTTTAGTAGTTTATGCAATAATTTTTCCAGAAATAATAAGTAGGATCTTTTCAGAAAATTTTCCTATTAAACGAAAACGCAAAACATGTCAGGTCTAGTCTAATGGCGTCAGGCTTGCACCTGATGGCGTCAGCCTGCAAAAGGACAAAACTGTCGTTTTTCGATTTTTGAAAACTTATTTTTTATAATTTCTAGAATTTTTAATCATCCGAATTTATTGCAGAAAGCAACTTTAACATTAGCACATTTATTTTATCTTTATTTTCTTTCTTAGGATTTAGTTTAGTTAATATTGCGTTTATGCATATTATCTCCCGTCGATTTTACGCGGGTATAGTTATTTTTCTTATATTTTTAGGTTATATTGGATTAGGAGAGTCCGGGAGCTCTTAGGATTTCCATTTGGACAATTCTTGGATGAGGATTTAGCCGGATTTTTGTTGTTCTTCTTCCATACCGAGCAAATCAAAGGAGTACAAGTTTCTTTTCCCTTTCTTATTTTTCCTTTTCCTGTTTACAAGTACTTTAGGGAACATTGGGGACAATGTTCAACTTAAGTATATGGAAGGTAATGAAAGCCTTAGAAACTATTCTTTCATTTGCATTTTCTTTGTCTTTCAAATGATGTGTAATATACTAAAACCTAGTTTAGGATGGTCATTTGGGCCCAACTTTAATTTTTTATGTCATTTACTAGTGACACGGTGAGGATGTGGTTGGTAATGAGTGTGTTCATCAGAAGGATCCACATATCATGCTTGTGAAGATTCACTGATCCCAGTTCTGGAACCAGCGAATTGGTTCGTAAAAGAGTTAACTTTTAATGGAACAACAATATATTTTACCATCAACAGTATTATCAAAAGAACTTGGTAATGTAGCAGTTGTAGAAGATTCTTGAGAAGCTAGAGGTGTATTTTGTATAGGTTCAACATCTTCCAAAGTTGTTGTTGAAGAACCGGATACTGGTAAAGGAATATCTTCTTGTGAATTAGGAAGTAGAGTTGCAACAAAATTGGGAAACATCCTTTGATCATTTGATCTAGGTGAATTATCAAAGAGCTCTTCAAAAAAATTAGCCAAGCAATCCAGAGATGGAGTATCTCTATTTCATGTTGATGATCCTTGAGTAGGTACAAGTTCTGAACTGCTTCATCCAGAAGTATTCTGATTAAGTGCGGTTTTTAACCTGAGTGGATTAGAAGAAATTTATGATATTTCATCGAAGTGAGCATGTATAGTCTCCATAATCTTCCTTGTTATTCGATTGTAAATACAAAAAGCATTTGGCTGATGAATACTTAAAAAATACACCTAAATCACCTTTAAGGTTTAGTTTAGCTTGGTTGTCTTGATCATTAAAGGGATATCACACACAGGAAAATACATGAAAGTACTTAACATCTGATCGATGTTTATGAATGAGATGATATGGGGTCTTGTTGAATCGTTTATGATTTACTGAATGATTATGTGTAAAACACACTGTGGCTACATGATGTGAGGGTTGCGAAGACTTCACATGAAGTTTTACAATCCCCTAGGAAGTGAACCTAATCGTTATAGTGTAGTATAGGCAAGACTAGGGGGTTGTTATTGTTCTCTTAAGGAATAGGTTGGGAAGGCTTGATCACGGTCTAACAGAATTCTAGAGAGTGAGAGAAGATTATTTTTGTGTTTTTATATTTTATGAAAGCAAGTAAATCTATGGTTTGAGAGGTTGGTTTGTTTAACTAATTACTAAACTAATTAATATCTATGCTACTGGTGATAACTTTATGATAAGCAGGTGTATTTACATAATCATACACTACTCCTCAGATTGCTTCTCCTAGATATGTTGCTTTATCACACTTGTGATGATCTGTGTAAGTATTTCCTATGTCATGAACGGATTACATGAACCCGCCGTTTATTTAATATTCCGTTAAGGTAACGCACAAGTTAAGTAGTATGAAGACAGTTACAAGGCCCCTAAGAGTATATTAAATGCATGTGAAATAACTTAAGAGGGATCAACTATATAGTGGGTAAGCTAGTATGAAGACTGTTATCGATGATATCCTTTCTACACTACTCACGTTTCCCTAGACATATCAACAGCGATACAGACAAAAGCTGGTTTTCTAAAGCCTAATGCGCACATTCATCAACAAGAAGCAACATCAAAATGATCTACAACCTAAGTTTCATGCAATCATAGATAAATACAAAGGCGGGTTTAGCATCGCATGTTATAAATAAAGCAAGAAGATAAATTAATCAAACAGCACATAGACATATTGAATGATTAATGATAAATAACCTTACTTGATTAAAACATGGATTCAAGGTAGTTCAATAGGGGTTTGAGGCGATAAAAATGACCTATAAAGCTCCTAAAACGACTAGCGGTCATCTCCCTAGGTTTATACACAGTTATCTTAAAGTTACACATTAAAACCCTAAAAACGGATTTATATTTGTAGTGATGTCAACGCGACGGCGTCTCTTTGCAATCCTAATGCCGTTGCCACGTAGACGATTCTAGATCCTCTTTAAGTCGGCCACGTCCTGAAGACTTCGCCAAATTCCTGACGCTGTCACTAGATTGATCACGACGGCGTCGCTTTATGCCTGCGACGCCGTCTCCAGCCACTATTTGCATAAGTCTTTAAGAGATTTGGTGTAGGTTCGTAATCTTGTCTGTTTCTTCTCCAAATGAGCCCAAATCACGTGTATTTCCTCCAAAAGCCATCTTAGTACTAAAAACATGAAAACAAACGATTAAGCACGTAATCTTGGCATATTTGCATGATTTAAGGGGGTTAAATGACCTTGAAATAGTGTATAAAATGACACCTCATCAAATACCCCTACACTTTGGATTTGCTTATCCTTAAGCAAATAGGCTTTTCTACCTAGACAATAGCAATATGAGGGTCATTTAACCTACTCTTTAAAAGTATTTTACAACACAACTTTCTAGACCTCGTAATTAAAATCACGAAAAGTATATACTAGCACCTCACATAAGTGTTTGGGATTCTCTCTTTCTCTCGGGTGTATAATAAATTATAACATAATGGGAAAACATAAAATCAACACTCATTACCTGTCATAGCATATAAATTACCATAGGCTTGATAAATGATCAAACCTCCACCGCTAGGTGCAAGCATTATTCATTATTATGCAAGAGGACTTTTAAAGGGTTGTAGGGTGTAGGTGTAAGATAACATTAATGGAAACAAAAATGGATGAGATATATTTGGGTGGTGACTTTGGGTGATTTTGGAGTGGAAGGGTTAGCTAATTATTTATAAGAATACACGTTGGTTTGGTTGCTAAGCCAAAGACTCAGACAAAATATACAAACTCTACAAAACTCTACATCAATCTCTTTCTTTTTCTTTTCTTGACTCTATGATAAACATAAACATAAGCAAATGGCAGCTCGTACATTTTTTCACTCTTTTTTTATATACATTTTTTGTACACTTTTGCTCTGCCATTGCTTAAACATATAATACATCATGGGGGTTTATAGATACACCCCTACACTTGAACTTTTACATACTCGATTATTTACAATCTAACTAATGACCCGATTTGAGATGGATCAAAATAACATGGAGCTTATTGAGCTCTATTGGGGGTAATAAATTACTTCTTCCCCAATTCTTCATAAGAATACTACCATGAATCCTAATCATCCCAAAACTGTATTTACAAGGATAAGGACTTAGCAACCGTGTACTTAATAATTAACTTGGGTTAAAACAATAATGTACTAAAAGTAAGTAAATACAAGGTAGGCTAAGGCGATTTGGGTGTAACAATTGGTTTATGGGTGACAATGCTCTTCATTAATAGTCCGGCTTAACTAGAAAATTACAAGAACCGTGAAAAAGTATAGGCACAGAGGGTTGTACTAGGGGTATCCTGCACTAAAAATGAGTGCATAGCAAGGGTGTGGGATAGTTATATGATCGGTGTGACCATCATAACAATTACATGGGTTAATCCTAGTACCTCTTATCTAGAAAATCCTAATACTCACTATGCGGTCTCGAGATGCATCACAAAAACAAGTTCTAGAATTTAATATACTACCGGTACACTCATATAATTTAATATCGATACCAATGCTCCAGAAAAGGCGACAAAGACCATACGTACACGTCTGTAATGACGGAATAGACACATATTACTGCATTTGAACCTTAACTCGAGAAAGCTAAAGGTACAAATTATCTTGGGTATCAATAATGAATACCTGAATTCCTAAAGAACTAAAGGCGAACCTCACATTTTTGGGGTGGAATTTTGAGGGTTTTTGTGCTAGTCATACACATTCCTATCCATGAGACGCTAATACTTGGTTTTCGTCGATATGTGTCATAAAAAATTAAATTTTGGTCAAAATTACCTTTTTATGCTATGTTTCGATATATTACCCATCATTTTAAGGAACAAGAAAATGGAAATTGAAGGAATAGTTTCTAAGGCTTATTTTCCCCTACACTTAAGTTGAACATTGTCCCCGATGTTCTATAGAAGTACTCGTAAAAACAAACAAAGGGATAAGAAAACAAGGAAAAGAAACTAGTACTCCTCTGGTTTGCTCAATAATGGAGAAGAAACATGCGATAACTGGTTAAATCGTCCTCCAAGAATCGTCTAATGAAACTTCCTAAGAACTTCCAAGCTTCTTCTCATCAAATATAACCTGTAATCAAAGACAAAGACAACTACACCAAGCATAAAATCGGCGGGATAGATATAAATACAATGAGAGTTTAGGGTTTTGACTCTATGAAAGCAGTAAAGATAGGATGAAAGCGATGATATAATCATAGGTTTTCTGCAGGTTTACAACTAAATTACAAATTTTAAATATTACACATTTTATTTTTCAGAAATACTTGAAAAAATCAAATTTTTTACATTGCTGGAGACGCGACGCCGTCGGGTGTTAATCCTGACGCCGTCTCCAGGGTCTGTAAAAAAGTCTTCTTCGTTTTTAATGAGAAATTTCCTGCACGTAATTTTATTAGTTAAATCTGAAGAAAGCACTGCATAAAAACCTGGAATTAATCATTACAATCATATGACTCGAAACTGACGCGAATTAATCTAAACAATTTATTTTAAATGTTTGAATTGGTTCTAAAAACCGGATATATTCCCCTACACTTATTTTGTTGCAAAATACCTTTGATTGCAAATAAGACGAAGTTATAAACAAACAAATCATGATTACAAAGTGATTCAAACATAAAAAAATTAATGAAAAGAATTAAAACACACGGCACTCCTAATATGCGAGAAAAATAAACATTGGGTTGCCTCCAAAGAAGCGATTTTCTTTATTTATGAGTCTTGTAGCTAGACTCGAAGTCACAAGTCCTTACGTGACTTCTTGAATGCTCACGTGTCTACAAATGAGCTATTCTTTCATACTTTTATCCACTTGGTATTTAGGACCTAGGTTCAAACATTTCTTGTACATAAATTTGTTCTTTTCGTATGCATTCTTGAACCCGTTAGTTAGATCTCTTTGACTCAACATAAGGATGGGTGAAATCTTACTCCATGAAACGTGCCCCCAACGTTTAAACCTAAGTATAGTGTGGGGCATTTGGAATGTGTAATTATCAAGATTCTTATTAACAAGGGACATTAATCCTTTTAGGCAATCATATTCGAGTTTAGTGATTTTCTAAAGGGTTTGCCCATCACGACTTCAGCTTTATTTATTAGAATAAACTCTCCTATGCCTTCCAATATCACAAAATCCGTGATGTAGGTGAAGCTGTCTACAAACACGTAGACATCCCTAACAACGGCAACTAAGTTCTTCCCTATGCTTTCTAATCCTGCTACCATTATAGTGTTGTAGGCTTTACGCGTGATAATGTTTATTGGTAAGAAGGGGTCAAGGTGTGTGTGCGACAAAACTTTTTAAATCGATCATACCATTGGAATGACAGGTCATCACCATCGAAACTAGTTAATTGCCCTTTCTTGGGTTAAGCATTTACAACATTCTCATACTCAATCAATTCATTAAAGCACTTTAGTTATCTGAATCATTATCTGAATGAGGAAAGGGAGAGACAATAGGTGTGTCTACCGATTCGTCATCGGACTCAAGGTTATTCATATCGGTCTCATTAGGTTGATTGGCGAAGTTGTTAAGAAATTGTTCAATACTCTCTAAGAGAGAGTCAACAAAGGCCGAAATAATCTGTAACTCACGGAGCTCTTGGACGGCTCTTGCGCGAAGCGCGACTGTTAGGACAGGGCGATTATTGGGTGGTGGATTCGCGTTCTCCATAGCGAAGAATGGAATAGTCAATGAAGATTACAAACAAACTGTTTCAGGTCAACATTTTATACTTTTTCGACAATTATTTTTGACTTTTATACGTTACGTTTGAATCCGTCAGTTTACCGGGAAGTTAACCGGCGTAAATCTGAAAAACATCATCGGACGCGTTTCGACTTCGGATTTTGATTAATTTAGATATTATATGAGTTATTTTATCTTTTCTAAGTGTTTCGTAGTTTACGATCACTCTCGGTAGTTATTTTTATGCTTTAACATTTAAATTGCGTTTTTCACTATTTTGACCTAACGGAACCCCGGAAACCCAAAATCTTTTTGTGTAAACTTTAGTTATCGTCCATCTCATGTTCATAAGCCAAAAATTTCGTTTTATACCCTACCCCTCTATCAAAAACACACGCATACACACACTTAATTAAATCAAAGAGCATCTTTTATCCTTATTTTGAATTTCAAAAATAAAACACCATCACATGCAAGATAGTGACACCTTGGATTATCTTCCATGCATATGTACATATGATTCTTTACCACCTCTTTGACTTCATTCACCCATGAAGGCCACAACTCCACTAGTATTTGAATTTAATTTTACAATAGTGATTTAAGCTTAAACCCCTCCCCCCCACCCTTATGCTTGTGTTTTGCATGAACCCAACCACACACACCTTTGGTTGTGTGTTGGTCACTTAGCCATTTGGTTACATATCTTTGACTAGTCATGAGCCCTTAACCTATCCTTTTCCTATAAATACCTTGCATTCTCATAACTTAGGATTTTTCATAGCCTCAAAAATTACACAACTCTCTTTTTTTCTCTCCTCTTGCTCACGACACACACATACATACATATACTTTCCATAGTTTTGATTTTTTTTCAAGATTCACTCATTCCAAGTTTATTTCTAAGGTTACCTAAGGGGTTTGCACGTATTGGTTCTTTGATTTAAGGGTTTTCTTCAAGATCTACAAATTAGGGTTTGGTTATTATTTGGGGTTTTTCAAGATCTAGTGATTTTGGGTATAGATCTTGTGTTATTGCTTCTTGTTCTTCATTCTTGTAAGTATCTTGAATCTTTCTTTGTGGTTTTTCTTATGTTCTTCTTATATGTTCAAGATCCATACATCCATATGTTGTGTTTTAATTTTTGAAAGATTTTATAAATAATGATACTACTTTATTTCACTAGTCAAATATTATATTCTTGGTGAGATGAAAGTTGAATGAGTGTTGCAACAATAGAAATGAAAAGATTAGGTTAGATTTAGGTGTGGTTTTGTTGTGGATTAGTTGTGAATGGAGTTTAGGCTAGATTAGGCACTATTGTGAAGTTTGGGTGGATTTTGGTTGCGTTTTTGGCAAAAAGTGCTTGTTGTCCCAAATTTGTTTTGGGGTTTTGGTCGACCTAAAAATGTTTTCATTATGCGTAAAAGTAGTTTTTGGAGAGCTCGTTTCGAATAGATAGTTTTTCATATATCGCATATTAAAATTGGATTTAAAACGACCAAGTTATAGCCAAATGAAACTTGAAACATTTTTCGACAAAACCGGATGAATAGTGTGCTGATGTGTATAGTAAAATGAGTTTTCGGACACTTTCGAATATTTTTGGACTTTCTAAACACTAGCGAAACATATAGTAACACATACATATTTATTAGTATCATTTAAAGACGCTGTTAGCATATTTTGGAAAAAGCGATAAAGTTACTAAAAATAGTAAATTTGGTAAGAATTTAGAGGAACGAACTTAAAAGTTAAGTAATTAAGGCTTGTTAGTGCATTTTGAAAATATGGAAACTTAATAAATATAGGGGACGGTATTAACGTTTTGAAACCAAAAACTTTCCTAAAATAGAAACTTACTAAAATAGTAATTTTTGGTTAAACGTCGAAACTTAGCGAAAAGCTATATCATTTTATTTCATCATGATTTGATAATCAAACTAAAGAAAACACACATGGATGTCTTTTGGTGATGAACATATTGTGCAATTCTTGGCATACTTTTCGTGTTTCTAAGACGTGTTATTATTCTAGGTCGCGGCTAGATTTCTAAATCATATTTTCTTGCGTGATTTATCATTTGCTCATCTTGCTAAGGTGAGTTCATAGCCCCATGTTTAACTACTTTTACTTTACTATTTTGGGGTGAGAAACGTTGCTTGTTTTTAAACTATGGACACAATTACTTTACGTTTCCTTTTCTTGATTACGTGTTGCCTAAGTAGCGAATAGACCACTAATGCCCGAATTATCATGAATCGTCAATTGCTTAACCGACTGTACTGGTTAAGTAAGCGTGAATGTTGTAAATAGATCTATTGAGACTAATTATTCCTATCCGTGTAAGTAGCGCTTACTAGTTTTGGAGGTCCGAACAAACGGATATATACTATGTCGGAATGTCAATAGGTGATCTTGGTCAGATACCTTTAGGGCGGGGAATACTATTTGGCATATAAAATGCTTCCTTTTAAATTGAGCTTCGGTGTCATGAGCTTAGTGTAAACGTAAATGCTTTTTATGTGAAGTTGTATCTGTTATAACTGTCACGTGCTACTGTGAACTTGTGGTCCACTTTTAATATTAAATTCAAACCTATGAATTCACTCAACTTTATGTTGACGTTTTAACATGTTTTTCTCAGGTGATTAGCTATGGATGTCTTTGCTTGCTTTATGGTGTTGCCATGCCTTGGGCCAATTTTCAAGACTTATTAATATCTATGTTAACATCGTTGTCAAACTTTAAAACCTTTTATTCGCTTCCGCATATTATCTTTGGGCTTATGTAAAACCTTAACTATTTTAAATTAATGCAACGATGTTGGATTTTCAAACATACCCTTAGAGGTCGTTCTTTGTATCTTGTGTGATGTATATTATAACGTCACGCCCTCGAACACGTGTTTCCGTCCAGGCCCCGTTTGGGGGTGTGACAGATTGGTATCTAAAGCCAATGTTATAGAGAACCATGTAGTATATTTAGGTCTGGTCTATAACCAGTATGTGATCCTACGTGTTTACTTGCTTACGTATATAATTACTATCGATAAGTAAGAGTATTAAGTATAATACATTTCCATAATTATATTACGTTTATTTTGCCTTACGTAGATTTTCTCATTGGTTTTATATAAAAGTTATTTATATAAATAATAGATCTTCCCCTGGGACATTATGAGTTGCACAATGGTCTCTAAACGTTTCTCAAGACATCATGAGTGATACGATGGTCATTAAAACTTCTTCATAAATTTACAATATACTATTTTACATAACATCGAAACTTGTCATAGTCTTCCGACCCTACGTTATCTTACCGTCCGAACCCGAATGTGAGTTGAGCACCCGTCCCATAATTTTGTTTCTCCTACGTCGTCTCATACCGTCATCTAGATACATGCCGATTAAGTTGAACACGACTTTAACCCGTCATCTCGTAGCATTCCACTTTTGGAAACGCGACTTTAAGAACCTGACTTATTTTATTTTTCTTTTATTTATTTTGATTTGAAGAGAATGACGGCAACAAGACAAGGAATGAGTTATGCGGAGATTAACCAGATTATGGCCCATCGAGTTACTGATGCTATTGAAGTTATTGCTATCTATGAGACAAAAATCCGCATAACTCACGATCCGATGAATCAGGTCATACGACAAGAAACCCCGATAGAAAAGAACGCTAACAACAAGAGGAAGTTTGAGAACCAACCAAAGGATAACCGAGTGGCACAACAACCACCCTTCAAGAAATCAGATGTAGCAAGGGCTTACACTATTGAAGACAATGGAAAGAAGGCTTATGCTGGGAATTTACCTTACTACAACATGTGTAAGTTGCATCATGTTGGGCCGTGTACTGTGAAGTGTAGTAAATGTAAGAGGGCTGGCCACATGACTAGGGATTGTAAGACATTCGTTGCTGCAATGAACTAGAGAACCCATGTGGCAACTCCAAAGGCCACCATCACTTGCTATGAATGTGGAAGGTTGGGACATTTTAGGAATGAATGCCAGAAGTTGAGAAATCAGAACCAAGTGAACCAAATTTGGAAGGAAAAAGCTCGCGAGAACTCTAGTGTCGTCAAAGACAAGACCAATGCTTAAGAAGTGATCTTCCCGCCTTACCTAGTGACCTAAGTCAAAGTCTTCTTAGACTATATTCACATTAGTACTTTTCTATAAATTTCATTGTATTGAGTGGATGTTTTAAATTTCCTGTTAATGTATGTGCCATGACGAATCCGTCAGTTACACTTAATTTCTCTATTTATTTATGTAAGCTACTCCTTAAATCACTACCAACTTATCAAATCATTCCGCTGCTAGCATTTTATAAACTATTCTTGTGCCATTTCGTAAGCAATTTTGTTATCATCCTATAAACCATTTTGTCATTTTCTTAAAAATTATTCTACTATCATCTCACAAATTATTTTCTAAACCATTTTACAAACTAACTTGTTTTCCTCTTTTAACCTATTATGTTAACGTTTATAAACTTTTGCCATTATTTTATACATCATTTCTCTAACACCTTATAAATTATTTGATATTATTACATAAACCGTTTGTCAACATGTTATAATTATCCTACTATTACCTCATAACTTATCTGGCTATCATTTAATGAACTAATTCATTTCCATCTTATAACCTATATTACAGTTATTTATGAACTCTTTTGCTACCCTATTAAAAGTTACTTTGCAATCATCTTACAAACCATTTCATTGTCACCTCATGAACTGTTTTGTTGTCATTTATAAACTATTTCGACGCCATCTTACAAACTACTTCATGTATTTTATAAACTATTTCGTTGTCGCAATATAAGCTATTTGGTTGTCAACTCGTAGACCATTTGTTACCATTTTATAGACCCTTCACTCTTAAACTATAAACTGTCATGCCATTTTTCCGTAAACTATGTTGGTATCACCTCTTAAACTATTTCTGCTAAGTCTTACAAAATATTTTGTGTCGTTATATAAATTAAAATGTTCTCGTTTTCACGAACTATTTTTCTACCTTAGAAACAACATTGTTTGTACCATACAAACTTTTAAACATAACACTAGTTTGACGAAACGAGCATTTTATCATTGGCCTAAATTACACATAGCCTGATCACCTATGTATAATTCAGGAAGGACCATCCTATGCTAAGACTAGTCACCTCAAAAAAATTTCCAATCTATTTTCACTTTCCACTTCTATATTCTTTTTTTCTTTCTCTTCTCTACAATTTCGATAAGATTTTATCATCTTCATATTTTACCAATATTTTGCGCGCATGTTTCTGAGTTATGTCTGTCATATGTATTCATATTAATAAGCTCTGTAACTAAGTAGATTTCCTCAATATTACCATATAGAGACACCGTACCATTATCCAAGAGACTGAGGCACGCTCCTTGTAGTCACGGTAATTACGGATTTTAAAATTTTAGAACATAATAGACTTATCCTCACTCTTTGGGATATAATCAAGAAAATTAGAAAATTTCTTTACCGTCCAAGTTTCTAATGGTCATGAGATAAGGCAAAGGACATAATTATTGTAAGTACCTAGAACCAAGCCGGCAAAAATTTCGTACCAACAGTTTTTATCCTTCTAAGTGACATCGTCCCATCTATCTTAGACATTAAGTACCCTATTGATCTAGTTAACGGAAGGCTAATAGGATCCGATACTGTGCTTAGAGGTTGTACGTTAGGATTGTTAGGTCACCCATTCAATATTGATCTAATGCTAGTAGAACTTGATAGTTTTGACGTCATCATCGGCATGGATTGGTTCGTAAACCATCATGCGATGATCGCGTGTGATTTAAAGATTGTACGGATTCCCAATGGAGATGAAGTTTTGATAGTTCAAGGTGATAGAGACGGCAAAGGAGAGAAGTCAGAGTTGAGCATTATATCGTGCACTAAAAATCAGACATATATCGAGAAAGGTTGCCCAATTTTTCTGGCGCAAGTGACGAAGAAGGAAACCAAAGACAAGTCAGAGGAGAAGCGACTTGAGGACGTGCCGACTATATGGGACTTTCCGAAAGTCTTTCCAGAAGATTTGCCTGGATTGCCGCATATGCGACAAGTTGAATTTCAAATCGACTTGGTTCCAGGTGATGCAGCTGTGGCACGCGTCCCATATAGATTAGCACTGTCAGAACTACAAGAATTGTCTACTCAACTGCAAGAACTTTCTGAAAAGGGATTTAGAAGACCGAGTTCCTCACCTTGGGGAGCCTCGGTCATGTTTGTCAAAAAGAAAGATGGATCTTTTCGGATGTGTATCGATTACCACGAGCTGAAAAAGCTAACTGTGAAGAATCAATACCCACTCCCGAGAATCGACGACTTATTCAATCAGTTAGAAGGGTCAAGAGTCTACTCTAAGATAGACCTGAGATCTGTCTATCACCAACTCAGAGTTCGAGAGGAAGACATTCCAAAGACAGCGTTTAGAACATGTTACAGCCACTATGAGTTTCAAGTGATGCCGTTTGGACTAACCAACGCACCGACGGTATTCATGGATCTGATGAATCGGGTGTGCAAACCGTACTTAGATAAATTCATGATCGTTTTTATTGATGACATCTTGATCTACTCCAAGAGCGAGGAAGAGCACGCAGAACATCTTAAGTTAATTTTAGAATTGCTTAAGAAGGAAGAATTGTACGCCAAGTTTTCGAAGTGTGAATTTTGGCTGTCGAAGGTACAATTTCTTAGTCACGTGATTGATAATGAAGGCATTCACGTGGAACCAGCTAAGATTGAGTCAATCAAGGATTGGGCATCGCCCAAGACTTCGACAGAGATTCGTTAATTTCTAGGTCTTGCTGGCTATTACCGACGATTTATCGAAGGTTTCTCGAAGATTGCCAAACCTATGACGAAGCTGACTCAAAAGAACGTAAAGTTTTATTGGAGTGAAAAGGCAGAAGCTGCATTTCAACTGTTGAAGCAGAAGTTGTGTAGTGCACCGATCTTATCGTTACCCGAAGGAAGCGAAGACTTCGTGGTTTACTGTGATGCTTCTCATAAAGGATTAGGCGTGGTTTTGATGCAAAGGGAGAAGTTCATAGCCTACGCATCACGCTAACTTAGGATTCATGAGAAGAATTACACTACACATGACTTAGAGCTTGGAGCTGTAGTGTTTGCTCTCAAAATGTGTAGACATTATATGTACGGCACGAAATGCGTTGTGTTCACTGATCATAAGAGTTTGCAACATATTCTAGATCAGAAAGAGTTAAACACGAGACAACGTAGATGGTTAGAGCTCTTGAGCGACTACGACTGCGAGATTCGTTATCATCCGGGAAAAGCGAACGTGGTGGCGGATGCCTTGAGCCGAAAGGAATGGATTAAGCCACTACGAGTTCAAGCTTTGGTTTTGACGATTGGTTTGAACCTTCCTGTGCAAATTTTAAGCGCTCAAGTTACGGCGAGAAAAGAGGAGAATTTTAGAACCGAAGATCTGTGTGGTATGATTAAGAAGCTAGAGCCACGTGTTGATGGAACATTATGCTTAAGGAATAGAAGTTAGATACCCTATTTTGGGGACTTAAGAGAGATGATTATGCATGAGTCGCATAAGTCAAAATATTAAATTCATCCTGGATCGGACAAGATGTATCAAGATTTAAAGAAACTATATTGGTGGCCGAATATGAAGGCAGAGATTGCTACCTACATCAGTAAATGTTTGACCTATGCCAAAGTCAAGGCCGAATACTAAAAACCATCCAGTTTGTTGGTTCAACCTATGATCCCAGTATGGAAGTAGTAGAACATTACTATGGATTTCGTTACTAAGTTGCCAAAGACATCGTCTGGTCAAGATACAATTTGGGTAATTATTGGCGGACTCACAAAGTCTGCTCATTTCTTTCCAATGAAGGAAACCGACTCAATGGAGAAGTTGACGAGATAATACTTGAAGGAAGTAGTCTCGAGACATGGTGTGCCGGTTTTGATTATTTCTGATCGAGACACTAAGCTTACATCTCATTTCTAGAAATCACTGAACGAAGCCCTATGTACTCAATTCGATATGAGTACGGCTTACCATCCATAGACTGATGGTCAGAGTGAGAGGACCATCCAAACCTTGAAGGACATGTTGCGTACTTGTGTGATTGATTTTGGGAAAGGTTGGGATAGACACCTACCTTTGGTGGAGTTTTCTTACAACAACAATTATCACACGAGTATCAAAGCTGCACTGTTTGAAGCTCTCTACGGCCGAAAATGTCGATCGCCTATTTGTTAGGTTGAGGTTGGAGACGCCCAGCTCACAGGTCCAGAAATTGTTCATGAAACAACTAAGAAGATCATCCAGATCAAGAAGCGTATTCAACCTGCACGAGATAGATAGAAGAGCTACGCCGACAGGAGACGTAAGCCATTGGAATTCGAGGTTAGAGACAAGGTCATGTTGAAAGTGTCACCGTGGAAAGGGGTGATACGTTTTGGCAAACAGGGGGAAGCTGAACCCTCGCTATATTAGACCTTTCAAGATTCTTGATAGGGTAGGAACGCTTGCTTATCGACTTGAACTCCCAGAGCAGTTGAGCCGAGTTCATAGCACTTTTCATGTTTCTAATCTGAAGAAGTGTTTCGTAGATGAACCACTAGCTATTCCGTTGGATGAGATCCAGATTGATGACAAGCTTAATTTCATTGAAGAACCAGTTGAAATTATGGACCGAGAAGTTAAACGACTAAAGCATAGCCGCATTCCAATCGTGAAGGTCCGTTGGAATTCAAGATGAGGGCCCGAGTTTACTTGGGAGCGCGAAGACCAAATAAAGAAAAAGTACCCTCATCTTTTCGTTAGCCCCCGTCCACGTCTTAAGCTTTGAGGACAAAGCTTATTTAACGGGGGAATAATGTCACACCCCAAAAATTTCAGGTAAATATTTTAAACTATTCCGATTATCATTTTTGATTTTTATACGTTACGTTTAAATCCGACAGTTTACCAGGAAGTTAACCCGCGTAAATCTGAAAAATGTCATCGGACGCGTTCCGACCTTGGATTTTGATAAGTTTAGATATTATATGAGTTATTTTATCTTTTCTAAGTGTTTCGTAGTTTACGATCACTCCCGGTATTTATTTTTACGCATTAACCTTTAAATTGCGTTTTTCTCATTTTTGACCTAACGGAACCCCGGAAACCCGAAATCTTTTTGTGTAAACTTTAGTTATCGTCCATCTCATGTTCATAAGCCAAAAATTTTGTTCATCCCTCCCCCTCTACTCAAAACACACGCATACACACACACTTAAATAAATCAAAGAGCATCTTTTATCTCTAGTTTTAATTTCAAAAATAAAACACCATCACATGCAAGAAAGTGACATGTTTGTTTTGTCCTCCACTAAGAGCCAATGACTCTTACACTTCACATGTTGACCCTTGGACCACTTCTCCACTAGGATGCAATATGGAATCTTGATTTAATTTCAAATGGCTAGTTAGTTAGTGATTAAAGCTTGAACCCTTCTTTTTTTCTTGTGTGCATCCGAACCCAAGCCACACACACACTCTTGGTGTGTGTTGGCAACTTAGCCCTTTGGTTTCATTATGTGTGCAAGCCTTGAGTCCTCTAAACCCTACTTCATGTCCTATAAATAGCTTATGATAGAACTTAGAGTTTTCATTCATTTCATAGCCTCAAAAATTGTTTTCTCTCCCTCTCTTGCTCTCCTTGCTCACGGCACACACATACATATGTACATAATCCATACTTTTGATTTCTATCAAGATTTATTCATTCCAAGTTTATTTCTAAGGTTACCTAAGGTGTTTGCAAGTATTGGTTCTTTGATTTAAGGGTTTTCTTCAAGATCTACAAATTAGGGTTTGGTTATTATTTGGGGTTTTTCAAGATCTAGTGATTTTGGGTATAGATCTTGTGTTATTGCTTCTTGTTCTTCATTCTTGTAAGTATCTTGAATCTTTCTTTGTGGTTTTTCTTATGTTCTTCTTATATGTTCAAGATCCATACATCCATATGTTGTGTTTTAATTTTTGAAAGATTTTAAAGACAAGATTTCATAAATAATGATACTACTTTATTTCACTAGTTAAATATTATGTTCTTGGTGAGATGAGAGTTGAATGAGTGTTGCAACAATAGAAATGAAGGGATTAGGTTAGATTTAGGTGTGGTTTTGTTGTGGATTAGTTGTGAATGGAGATTAGGCTAGATTAGGCACTATTGTGAAGTTTGGGTGGATTTTGATTGCGTTTTTGGCAAAAAGTGCTTGCTGTCCCAAATTTGTTTTGGGGTTTTGGTCGACCTAAAAATATTTTAATTAGGAGTAAAAGTAGTTTTTGGAGAGCTCATTTTGAATAGAAAGTTTTTCATATATCGCACATCAAAATTGGATTTAAAACGACCAAGTTATAGCCAAATAAAACTTGAAACATTTTTCGACAAAACCGGATGAATAGTGTGCTGATGTGTATAGTAAAATGAGTTTTCGGACACTTTCAGACATTTTTGGACTTTCAAAACACTAGCGAAACATATAGTAACACATACTTATTGATTAGTATCATTTAAAAACACCGTTAGCATATTTTGGAAAAAGCGATAAAGTTACTAAAAATAGTAAGTTTTGTAAGAATTTAGCGGAACGGACTTAGAAGTTAAGTAATTAAGGATCGTTTGTGCGTTTTGAAAATATGGAAACTTAATAAATATAGGGGACGGTATTAACGTTTTGAAACCAAAAAACTTTCCTAAAATAGAAACTTACTAAAAATAGTAATTTTTGGTTAAACGCCAAAACTTAGCGAAAAGCTATATGATTTTATTTCATCATGATTTGATAATCAAACTAAAGAAAACACACATGGATGTCTTTTGGTGATGAACATATTGTGCAATTCTTGGCATACTTTCCGTGTTTCTTAGACGCGTTATTATTCTAGGTCGCGGCTAGATTTCTATATCAACTTTTCTTGCGTGATTTATCATTTGCTCATCTTGCTAAGGTGAGTTCATAGCCCCATGTTTTACTACTTTTACTTTACTATTTTGGGGTGAGAAACATTGCTTGTTTTTAAACTATGGACACAGTTACTTTACGTTTCCTTTTCCTGATTACGTGTTGCCTAAGTAGCGAATAGACCACTAATGCCCGAATTATCATGAACCGTCAATTTCGTAACCGACCGTACTGGTTAAGTAAGCGCGAATGTTGTAAATAGATCTATTGGGACTAATTATCCCTATCTGGGTAAGTAGCGCTTACTAGTTTCGAAGGTCCGAACAAACGGATATATACCATGTCGGAATGTCAATAGGTGATCTTGGTCAGATACCTTTAGGGCGAGGAATACTATTTGGCATATAAAATGCTTCCTTTTAAATTGAGCTTTGGTGTCATGAGCTTAGTGCAAACGTAAATACTTTTTATGTGAAGTTGTATCTATTATAACTGTCACGTGCGCACTGTGAACTTGTGGTCCACTTTTAATATTAAATTCAAACCTATGAATTCACTCAACTTTATGTTGACGTTTTAGTATGTTTTTATCAGGTGCTTAGCTATGGATGTCTTTGTTTGCTTTATGGTGTTGCCATGCCTTGATCCGATTTTCAAGACTTATTAATATCTATGTTAACATCGTTGTCAAACTTTAAAACCTTTTATTCGCTTCCGCATATTATCTTTGGGCATATGTAAAACCTTAACTATTTTAAATTAATGCAACGATGTTGGATTTTCAAACTTACCCTTAGAGGTCGTTCTTTGTATCTTGTGTGATGTATATTATGACGTCACGCCCTCGGATACGTGTTTCCGTCCAGGCCCCGTTTGGGGGTGTGACACTGTATGTGACAGATTGTTTGCAACCTGTAAGTTTCTCATCATCCCCCTCTCACAATGATCCAACATCTGATTAGCCATTACCATGGAATTAGCAAGCACCGCCAATTCGTCCAACTTTACAAAACGAGACATCACTTTGCTTTCTTTTGAATATGGGTTTTTAGGTGTGTAAATGATATATGAAACGAGTGTTCAGTGGGACTAAATTTGCAAAGAAAATTTGACAACACGATTGTTTGTGTGTTCCCAAGAAACTCTGATTTTTTCCTACCATAACTAATGGTATTTGTGTTCCCAAGAAACAGTTGTTCACATGGACTAATTTTGCAACGAAAACTATAGTAGTATACTACCTTCCACACATTATTAGTCATACACATTTAGATTCAAACACACATTTATCATACTATTAAATCGCACACACAATCAAACATGGTTAGACATGCACTTTGGAAGATTTGATCACTTAATTTCTTGATCCATTATCTCGGTCTTGTTTATGGTATGGTTTTATTTTCTCTTTATTTAGATGGAATGTTTTTATCTAATATCTAGTTAAGAACATGCATAGTATGTGCAAAAAGAGGTTATAATTTTAGTTCAAATTTATAAGTAGTTTTTGAGTTTTTTTCAACAGATTCCTATGATTATTTCACGTTGAAAATCCACCACACTGGTGACTTTACAAACCCTCAAGAGAGAACATATTGTTTAGCATAAATAAGCTATGTTGACATTATTGATTGTGACCTATTTTCCATTGAAGAGTTTGTCGGAATGTTAGAGGAACTAGATTTAAGTGATGACAGGTTTCTGTTTAGTAATTATAGGATTTCAAGCAAGTCTTTGGTTGATGGGTTGATTCCCTTAATAGCAGATGAAGATGTGGTCACATTGTTGAAATACGTTCCTAGGTTTAAAGAAATTGAGGTTTATGTCGAAGTTGATGTTTCATTGGTTGAACAACACATGTTGAAGGTGAGGAGTCGACAATCCAAGGGTTTAGTGATTGAAGAAATAGTGAAAGATGATGAGGTGAATGAAGTTGGAAAATAAGATTTGGGAAAGAAGGAAAACCAAGTTGAGACTTCAGCTAGTAAAGTTTGTACTCATTTGGCAAGTTTGTACTCATTTGGTTGAATTTAGTAATGGTGAGAATCTAGGTTTCACAAATTCATATGGTAAGTTGTTTCCACAATGGTCTGCTGAAAGTATGAAAGAATAAAGGAAAGGAAAGGCTTATGATGCCTATACTTTCAAAAATATCTTAGAAGAGATTGACTTTGAACTTAAGTGTGACTGTGAGAAAATGAAGGATAAGCTAAGCAAATAAAATGATAGTCAAGAAAAGGTTGTAGGATAAATGAGTTCAACACTTGACAACATTTTAGAAAAACTTATTCAAGATGATATATACATGCTTGATGACATGATTGGATAAGGTACGAGCTAGGATGATAGTATAAGTGGGATGGAAGTGATTTGTCTACATGGTTTGATGATGATCTTGTTGAACAAGAAAATGTAGTAAAGTGGCAACAGGGTCCATACCATGCACTTAATAACGAGGACAGGATTGTAGACATGTTTGCCGAGTTAGAGCAAGCATATGAGGATGTGGTTGAATTTCATTTAGTTGACCCAGTTGTTTTTGAATAGGTGTGAGATAGGGAATTGGTTGATCATGTGGGTGATCAAGTTATTTATGAAGAGTTAGGGTATAGGGAAATGGTTGATCATGTGGGTAATCTAGTTGTTATTGAAGAGGTATAGGATAAGGAAGTGGTTGATCATGTGCAGATGGGTGATCCAGTAGATAAAGAAGAGGTGGGGAAATGATATATGATGAAAGTGAGTTACAAAGTTTGGTTGAAAGAGTTGGGAGTGATTCTAGCCATGTTTCCATTAGAAGACCAAGGAAGAGGAAAAGTGTTAGCCAAGATGAGAGTGCTTTTGGCTATGTTCCCATTGGAAGTTCAAGGAAAAAAGAAAAGATTAAACAAATACGAGAAGGATGGGAAGGCCATTGATGATGATGTTGAAGAATGAGAAGACAAAGATCGACTAAGAAGACCATTTATGATAATGTTTGACTTCAAAATAATTGTATGGTTTATGGTTTGGTATTTGTATCTTTTGGACTTGTGTTACAATGTATGTTTTGGTAATTGTATGGGTTATGTTTGGTAATTGCATGCTTTATGGTTTAGTAATTGTATGGTTTTTGTTTTGTATGGATTAGTTTTGTTTAATAGTTTTAGAACTTGTATAGGCATACACATCTCATTACCTGACTTTAGTAGTTAACGAAAGCATTTGTGTTACATATTTTATTCATTTGCAAACAACTCTCTCCTTTTAATGTTTGGGGTAATGGTTGGCACTACAGTCAAAATTCTTGACTTTAATGTAACACCCCAAACTTGTTTTTAAGTATCTAATTATGAAAAGGCCATTTGGTAAGTTGACTATAACTTTAATAGTTTGAATGTGCCAAGGGCCTTAAGCAATTGTCTGTCAGAACCAATACGGCGTATTGGATAAGGGTGAATACGACGTATTGATATAAGAGTAGATATGGCATATACGGATTAATGAATACGGAGTATTGGTAGTCTAGCATGGATACGACATATCCATAGGTACGGATACGACATATCGGTTAATCAAACCTTATGTAATAATGTAGTAGGAAATATAATGTGGCACAAATATAAGAAAAGTATACTTAAGGGACCTATTGTGTCATTTGGCAAAAGTGCCAACTAACTAGTATAGAAATCCCTGGAGCTTTTAAATTATTCTAGTATAGTTATGTGGTGTCTGGTGTGTGTCAACCCAAGAAGGAAAAAGGAAGGAATCAAGAAATAATGATGATCATGTGATGGTGTTTAAGAGTTCCAATTCAAGAGATAAGCCTAGCTAAATCATTCCCTCAAGCAAGTAACCTAAGTAACCTCTAATTATGATTTAATTGAAAAATTAAGGGTTGGGGTTCAATTACCCAAATTTGGGGGTTTTGGGTAATTGCTATTCGAAAATAAGTATTAAGGTGTTTTTGAATGTGGGTTAAGGTAATTTAATGATTTAAGATAAATTAGTGATTTAGGTTTATGATCAAGATATGATCATGTGATGATTAGAGCCAATGATGGGTATGATTAATGGGTTGTGTAAACCCCTAATGATTGTATTTGCATTAATGTGAAAATAGGTGCTTATAGTGATTTTGAGTAAGAACCAGGGGAGGAAGATGATGATGATTGTTGCTAAATTTAGCTTAGATGCAAGGTAAGTAAATTGGTTATAATGTAAAATTATATTGATTTTATCATATATGTGTTATGTGGATGATGTAATGAAAGTTTAGGAAGCCTTGGTTAGAAAGCTTGGCCTAAGAATAGATTAGAGGCTAGTTTGGAAAAACTAGCCAAGGTTGTGGTTAAGTCTAATCTGACCCATTTAAGGTATGTAATGATTTTGTATGATTGGATGTAATGTGTTTTAAGTGTAATGTGCTATTGTTGATGAAAAGTAATGTTATAGACTAATGAAGGATGAGAATGATGTTTATGTGCTGAATGATGTATAATATTCTGTTATTACCTATTTACTTACTAAGTCTCGTGCTTACGGTTTAGTTGTTTAATGTTTTATAGGTTTAATGTGAAGAAAGTAAGGTCTTGAATAAAGGCCTAGAATTTGGAAGCAAGGATTAGAAGCGTTTGGTTTATGCATAGAGCTTAGTACTAGATACCGAGCTCGAATCGATGTTGAACCCCCAACTGGTGTAAAATGGTTTGTAAACGTTATTGTTAAGTGTCAAAGTCTTTAGTTATAGTCTTGTATAAAAATGAATGCAAATGGGTTAAAAGAAGAATGTAAAATGGGTAAAAAGGGTGTTTGGCTAATCACCCATCAAATTGTAAAGTATGTTTCCGTGCGTTGTTGAGACCACAAATGTTATTAAAATGGTTTAATATGTTTTGTTAATGAATTCCGGAAGTTTTTGTAAAGTATCGAGTCCCGGAAGTCAAGTCTTGGGTAAAAAAGGCATAACGGGTGATTTAGGACTTTTCTGCATATGTTTCTGCAATTTATGTGGTCTGATGGCCCAATACGACGTATCCAAGTTTGTGGATATGGCGTATTGAGGTTTAGGAGTAATACGGCGTATCCATTCTCATGGATACGGCGTATTGGGGTCTGATGATCCTAGTTTTTGGTCGATCTTGTTTATGTCATAAAAACTAAACCGTAAAGAGTTAGAAGGTCTACTTTTTACTGTTGGAAAGGTATTTGAGTCTATTTTATGTTTATGAAACTTTCAAGGATTGAATGGTAATGTATTTTGGTCTTTTTATTAAAAAGGGACATAAGGTTATTCCCTGTCAAGCGTTTAAATAAAAAGTTTTAATTTTTGGTCAAATTTTAAAGTTGGGAAATGGGCGTTTCATTTAATAGTCAATATTCTTCAAAATGAAACCATTTTATACCAACAACATTTCATCGCATTATTTGGCATTATGTATTTGCAAGAACATTAACCAAAGTATAAACAATTAGTACTACAAAAACATTAATATATTTTCATTAACATTATAAGGTCATTGCAAAATAGAGATTATCTAAGTTCTCATAAACAAACCAAAAAAACTATGACTTAACAACCACTGAGCCTACCTCCAAACACCTTAAAAATACTTAAACACAACAAATACCAATATATGCAACCACCAGGTACTTCCCCAACTTCTTCATCAATTGCTCTTTCTCTCTCAACATCAAAATCTGGTCTTCTAGATCATCCTCAAGCTCATTCCTAGCCCTAAGTAGGCTAGGAATCACGTCAACATCTCTCTCGCCCATAGGTGGGTTAACCCATCCAACGAAGCTATAGTTCATCACCTAGTTCATGGATACAACACACATTGAGTCACAATGAATGTAAATATAAACAATCGTATAACCATGGAATGTAAAATAAGGCTTACCTCCATCGGAAAATAGTATAACCTTCTAGTTCCTATCAGTCCAAGACGTTTTTATTTCTGCTTCCTACACACGACCACAAATCATCATTGTCTCTTGTTTTGTTAGGTTGAAAAGTGTTCTTAAGTGTGTGCGTGTGTATGTATGTGTGTGTGTGTGAGAGAAAGAGAGAGATTTAATGGAGTGATGTGTTTGACTAACAATGTGTGTCAAACTTTATGTAACTAAAGTTTCTTGTTGCAAATTTCGTCCCTCGTGTGATTTATTGGGAACATAAAATGGGAACAATGATGTGTGTAAATTAAGATGGAACAGTGAAAGGACGAAAATGCCCTCATTTGAGGCGATCTAAAAACTAAAATCCGACGCTCTTTAGTGAAAACAAGTTTTGAAAACTCGCTCTTCGCTACGACGAGTTTTGTTTATTTTTTTCGTTTAATGTAACCGTTTTTAAAATATCGGAAACACCATAACCTCAAAACCACTACATTTAAAAATGGCTAGACAGCATTTGCAAAATAAGTTGCTTATAGAACCATATAGGGTCTCCTAGAACCATGGCAGAATAGTAAAAGAGTGATGGCATACATATTGAACATGAATCATCAATAAACTGCCATCATTTTCCTTTATTTGCGGTGAAGCAAAAGGGCATAATTTAAATATAACAAACCCTTTACAAATTGGCAAGTTCATATTTATGGAATTGAATCTGGAAGCCAAGCCCACCAAGCCGATACTAATGTGAGGAAAAAAAATGAAGCAGGCTAAAGAACGGCTAGCCTCTACTGTCCACTCGCCACTTTTTGTGAAACTTCGATGAATATTTCCATTTACATAATTCACTATTGGTAGTACTCATGTGTCCACTAACCACAATTCAACGGCCTACATATAAGAATACATAATATAGTTATTAAGCACTTCGAGTAGAGTCTGAAGGACATGAGGTATAATGATACATTGAATACATATTCAATTTGATAATATGGAACTGTCTTGCACATTGTGTATGCTACTTTTTAGATATAACAAATTGACACATATCAACTTTAATTGTCACCATTATTTGGCAGAGAAAACTCAAAATCAAATAAACTTACATGAGCACCAACTCTTTCACGCACAATTGCTGATGTAGCAGATGTTGACAGAAGTCCATTTTGGCCAACCCAAGCACTTTTTACTCCATTTGCAGCTACCATCAGCCCACTTAATAGAAACAAAATGCCAATTAGTAAAAAATCACCTTCAATCCAAATATGTTGCCCAATAATTAATCAGTCATAATACACCCAAATATTGTGTACCAGTATATCGAAATAACAAATTAGATTATGACAAAGTTGTAACAGAACGTACATTTTTTTAATCATGAGTATAACACATTACCCATTCGAAAATACAGAAACAAATGGTTACGGTTTAATACGACCCAAACTAAATCGTCTAGTGTGTACTAAAATAACCTGTTGTAATATGGCAGGACCTCCACTTTTTGAAAAAAAAAACAGATGACATGATCTTCAGTTTGACTTTTGAGATTAAGTGTACTCAATTTTTACATTGAAACTCGTTTATACTCTACAATTCTCAACTATCATGAAACTAAGATACCACGACAACATGTTTAAACCTTGGAAATCAAGATGCATCAATAGTAGTGCTAAAGTCAAAAAAGACTACGAATTTACAGTTAGTGTTAGTCGTCTGCAAAAGACTACAATTCATTATAACAAAGATGTGCTTGGAAAGAAATAATGAAATTGTTACTTGTTACACTCAAATCAAGAAGAACAGAGGTAAAGTGCATTCTTATTTCGCTACTATTGAATGTTTAAGAAGAACAAAAATAATGAAATGGGTGGCAGGGTGTTCAAATTCTTATTTCGCTACTATTGAATGTTCATAATTCTTAGTTTCAGAGAATAATCCGCTAACCTTTTTTGCAGCAACAACTTAAATGGCAGTTCTTTGCAACAAAAAAAATTTGCATTCAGTTCACCTTATACCTTTTTTGACCATCATATCCCAACTCATATATAGTTCAGTTCACCTACAACCTATTTTTTTCAACAAAGTAAACTGGCACATGGTGTATCTTTAGAATTAGACAACTGAAATCGTCAACCATTTCCATTATGTATATAGGGCCTCAAAAAAACTAAAAATGTGTACAGAAACACCGAGCTCAAAATAAAGCGCTCCTACATAGTCTAGTTACCATACTCACTCTATGTCTGTTATTTGTCGGCTGGTTTAAACGACTAAAGTATTCAAAAAAAATTATACTAGTTTTATAACTGAAATGATTACTTTGTATAGTATTGAATGTTTACCGTTTGTATTCTCAATTTCGGACTTAATGTCGTTTGGGGCGACCCAAATTCAACTTATATTCAAGTATTAGTTTTGAACCTTTTGCGTGACCCATCCAGAATCTGTTTTGACCCATTTACGTGACCCGCCTAATTTTGTCATTATCAAAAACTTTCGTTGTGACTTAAAATGTCACTATGGGTAGAACACTTTAAGCAAGATCGAAAATTACTTCAAGGAGCCAACAAGTTTAGTCTGCGCACGTAATGGCTTCTTAACAGTGCAACGCTTTCATATAAGTAACTGGAACCTACTTATTTACATAATGCAACTTGAAAGCACATATCGTATATAGAGGCTGACCAAAAAACTCTTTTGCATGCAGAAATAAATCTTTAATAACATCATTTTAAAATTCAGTTTGCATAATAACATCATCATTTCAAACAATCTGTATTCGCGCAGACACAAATAAACAGGCAAAATAACAACATTCAAAACTTACATTAAATAGAAGGAATTAAATGAGCAAGCAAGAAAAAACTCATAAAAGATTCCAAGCTTAGGGCGCAAATTTCTCAGCTTTCCGTCTCCACCAACATCCTTTGCCTCTGCGGGTTCTTGTGGGTTAGGGCACTTATAAACGCACTAAAAATTTCCACACACAAAAACCAAAGATCAAGTTATAGCAGATGAGTTTGAGCCACGAATGAGACTTGGACCGCAACACATGACAGTCATATATATGCCACAACTTCCAAGGGAGACGATGAGTCTGAATTGGGTCCGTTACCAAACCTGGATTCCCCCTAGCAGAATGCAAGATGCCACAGACGTGCACCTTCAAGTGGATATTTAATTAATTCTAATGTGTATCATAAGCATGTTTTAAGTGGTGTTTGGGTTAGCTTATGCAAACGTGCTTATGCCTCTTAGCTTATAAGCTCGTCCCATATATAATGCCTCTAAAAAGAACACATATTGGCTTCTTTAAGTGAACTTATTTAGTTCATAAAAGTTGGTAAGGTCAAATGTTTCTAGGAAAAAAAGTCGCTAATCGTATGTAAATTACCGATATAAGCAAATATGTGTTTGCAAACATATTACTTATTACAGTTTCACTAAATTACCGATATAAGCAGGTTGTATGATATAGAAATCATATCATAATTGGTTTTTGCCAAGCACTTTAAAACTAATGGCTATGAGTTTGTAACTGAAGCTCCGCGCTTCGCTGCGGGCTTATATTGGTAAATATGGTTCTAATTTCGAATTGCATTGTTGCATCAATATATATGAGCCATAATATCCCACATATCTAAATCCATAGTTTTCAGGTATATAGTCGAACACTTACATGGAAAGATCAAACCAACTCAATCAGCATCGACATTCTTCCAAAGGCGTAGAAAATCTTCCTAATCGAGTAAACATCAGGATTAAAAGCTGATCAACATAACTAATACTTACACTCTAAGAAAGGTTATTTGCAAGGGAAGTTAAAGACAAAAATAAAGAATATGGAGTTACCGGTATTGTTTACGCTATGCCGTACTCCAAGCAAGTTATAAAAACACCTGATCCTATGACTCCAGCTAAAAAATGTGATAGAGTTATCCATACAGTTCCTTCAATCAACAAAAGAAACCGAAATAGTTAGAACTCGTATGTTGATCATCGGATTTGCACAATATTATTCAAAATAAACGTGAGTCTCTTTATCTAGTTGGGGAATTTTATTTTTCATCAACTAATCTGTTTGCTTAATGCAATTACAATGTAGCACATTAAGGGTTGTTTGGTATCGCTTATTTTACAACTCTTTACCATCATCTATCTAATCTTAAACCCAATATAAACCAATTATATTTGAGGAGTTCTTACTATGTAACTTTTTAATAGTCTTGTAGCTTTTTTGTACAAAATAAGCACATCCAAACACTATTTACTGAAGTGCTTATATCTAATCCGCTTATAAGTGCTGATTTTATTAGCATAAAAATAAGCAATCCCAAACACCCTATAAAAACTAAGTAAATAAGCAGATAAACACTTAAAAAAGCAATCTCAAAACACTCTACAAGAATCGAAAACTTACCAGCGGTCCTAGTCAAAACCCCCATCAATGGTTCACCAAAAAAAGTAAAGATTTGTGAATATAAAAACCATTGATTTGTGGGATAAGGATGCAAATGAAAGTGGGAGATGAAGATGAGGCTTTAGTGGGTTTGTTTATGAGTAACATGACACGTGTTCAGTAGAAGGGTATTTCTTATTTGATTATGGAGTCTTAAGCCTATTGTTTGGTTTCTTAGAGTCACTTCTATCTAGCTTAGCATAATTTATCTTTCAATAATCCTACCTAGTTGCTTACTTTCTTAATTAATATTGTGTTGTCTTTAATGATTTAAACAAAACCCGGATTAAATATGAAATAAAGCTTCATTTTATATAAAAAGAATCAAACTTCAAGATCATATAAACAAAACCCATTAGGAATTTACATAAAAACACAAATAATCAATATGCATCAAATTAAATCAATACCTTGTCTATGAAACAGATTCATTAAAATGCCTCATCCAAACAACCTGCTTATCTTCATAGTCGGTATACAACCTAAAATCAAAAACCCAAAATTAACATTAAAAATCAAGAATTTATCTATATATTTCTAAATAACCCTTAAAATTTTCAACAGAAACATAGAAAAACTAAAAGAAATGTAAAATTAATACACTTTTAAGAAACATAAATAAACCACAATTTATGAATTTATAAACCTAAAAACCACATACCTGCGATCATGTTGTTGATGGTGATTGAATCCTCTAGGTGGCCGGAGCTATTTGAAGGTGGGAGATAATGGTGATGAGTAATCGATGCTGTGTGTTTTGTTTGTGTGGTGAAGAGATGGAAGAGATAAAGCGGTGGTATGTATTTAGTGTGTGTTTTAGGAGAGAAACATGTGTATAGGTACTGTTCATAACTTTTATTTTAATATTATTTTACTGTTCATAACAATTATAGAAAATGAGGTTGTGAGAGGGGACAACATGGGCTATTGTTATATAGTTATAATAATGGCATGGTGAAAAAAAACGTAACTGCAATAGTACTCATTGCAAAATAAAATAAATTTGAGGGACATAGGAAGCAAAAATCAATAGCCACAAGGACATTATTTTTTAGTTTACCCAAATCTTTATTTTGATTTTGGGTGTTGATTACAATTTAGAAAAGCACATGGACGCATCTTGTAATTTAACTCGATCTTCTCCAATCTTAAACCCTGAACCCTTTTCCATCTCTTCGCCCCCATTTCAACTCTGATTCCTCAAACCCATGTCAAATCACTAATCATTTCATACTCCAATCATGAAAAAAGCTTTAACTTTGATCCAAACACTAGCTTCTTCAAAACCCACAAAAAACCCCATCTTTCTTGCAAGATTCTACTCTTCAATACCCTTAAAACAAAACCCAGAACCCGAAGACACCCAAACACCCGAAAACACCAACGCGTATGCTTTCGACAGCAGTCATTATGAGTTACCATCAAATATTGCTTCTGGGGTTGGTTCAGATGATAGTGTAGTGAATAAGGAATCGAATTGGAACAAAAAATATAGGTTAAAAACGGAGAAAACTTTATTTCGCGAAGAATATGATAAAACGGCGAAAGTGAAGAGGAGTAAGAAGGGGAAGACTAGGAAAGAGAGGATGTTGGAGCAGGAGGAGAAGCGGAAGAGGACGGAGATATTGTCGCGTGTTTTGATTGACGCTGCGGTGGCGGAGAGTGACGAGGAGGATGAGGAGGAGGTGGTGAGAGTGGAGGATCAGTTGTCGTTGTCGGTTGGGATTATTGGTGCTCCTAATGCTGGGAAATCCGCGCTTACTAATTTTATGGTTTGTGTTTTTTGCTTGTTTTATGTCGGTTTTGTTTTGTTTTGTTTTATGAAATGTTGCATATGTTAATGTTAGTGTGGGAGTGTTTACAGTTGCGGTAACGAGATTATAGTGTTGGGCTAAATTTATTTTGGTTATGATTTTTGAGTTATTAAGGACGAAATGATTGTTAGGAAGCGATTATCTGGATAAATGCAAAATTACTGAAGTATACCTAGCTTTCAAGGTACTTGTTTATCCGTTTATGATATTGGGTATACAAGTCGCTATAGCCACTTTGACAACACGCATTCCAACACTGCTGAGTGCTACAAGAACAGACTAGCAGCACTTTTAGGACAAATTGACCAAAATCAGACTAAATCTGATATGTGCATTTGCAAGAAAGATATGATAATTGTATATATTTAAGTAGTTGTTGGGAGTATCATCGTTCAAGTTAGAATTATCTGATTTATGCGAATGTTCAACTAAATCGTGCTTACCTGATGAAGTGGAATATATGTTTATTGGTACTCTGTGCTGGATTGTTGATTGCCTGTCACTGTATAATGAGGATTAAGCTAGTATTGATTACTGTTACGAAAGCAAAGCTTTTACTCCTAGCTATGGAATTCTTAGTTATTTGCTACGAGAAGCATATATGTCGTGTCATTCGTTAATGGTCAGTTATTTTAAGTTTTTAACTCTTGGGTTGGTAGCAATACTGTTAGTGGCATTGTAAACAAATAGATTATTGGGGTTTTTTTTGGATGTGCGCTATGAAATTGATTATAGAGTAAATTACACGGTTCGTCCCTGTGGTTTAGGCCAAATCCCTATGGTCGTCCCTGATCTTTTTTTTTGCCTCGTTAATCCTTAAAAACAAACTATGTAACACCATTCATCCCTATCTCTAACGATCGTTATTTTTCTTAGTTAAGTTCCGTTAACCCCATCCACGTGCGTCACGCGTGAGGGTATTTTTGTCCTTGTCTTTTTGCCCCGTTTATAATATATATTTTTTAAATTTTTATAAAATAAAAAGTATATAATTTATAAAAATATTTATACTTCGAAAAAAATATTTATAAAAAAATATTCGAAAAAAATATTTATACTTCGAAAATTTTTATAAAAGTTTTATACTTCAAAAAAGAATATTTATACGTCGAAAAAAATATTTTTTAAAATAAAAAGTATATACTGTGAAAAAAAAGTATTTTATTTTATACTTCGAATAAAAAGTATTTTTATACTTCGAAATAAAAATTTTATACTTCGAAAAAATTATTTATAAATTTTTTATTTTATAAAAAAATTTTAAGAAAAAATATTTTTTTCGAAGTATAAAATTTTTCGAAATGGTAAATATTTTTTAAAAATCCTTTTTTTGTGTGCTCTATTATGCACTTGGCCATATATGATTTGATTTGTAGGGAGCGTATGGATGCATCCTAGGTATAAAAATCTTTTTTTTTTCGATGTATAAAATTTTTATTTAGAAGTATAAAAATACTTTTTTTTCACAGTAAAATTTAAAAAAAAATATTTTTTTTCGAAGTATAAATATTTTTTTGAAGTATAAAACTTTTATAAAATTTTTCGATGTATATATATTTTTTTGAATATTTTTTTATAAATATTTTTTCGAAGTATAAATATTTTTATAAATTATATACTTTTTATTTTATAAAAATTTTAAAAAAAGTATTGTAAACGGGGCAAAAAGACAAGGACAAAAATACCCTCACGTGTGACGCACGTGGATGGTGTTAACGGAACTTAACTAAGAAAAATAACGATCGTTAGAGATAGGGATTGATGGTGTTACATAGTTTGTTTTTAAGGATTAACGAGGCAAAAAAAAAAGATCAGGGACGACCATAGGGATTTGGCCTAAACCACAGGGACGAACCGTGTAATTTACTCTTGATTATATGATGTTCAATATCCATAGTCAGAATGTCAGCTTTAGTAAAATGGGTTTTAGAAGATAGTGTTTGGATGTGGTTTTGCTGTTTATGTTGTACTAATTATTAACGAATTGGTTGAAAGGACATTGCTGTGATAATGATCAGACTTGAAAGATGTTAGGAAATGATTATCAAGATGAATGTAAAGTTACTGAACTATACCTAGCTTTTAGCGTGCTTGATTATCCGATTATGATACTGGGTATACAAGTCGTGATGATCTTTTCTAACACAAATGCCCAAAATCCCTATAGTCATTTTGAAAAGAGAGACCGGTAATACTTCAGAGGAAAACCCAACTATTTTTTACTCCAAAATTTAAGACTGATATGAAAATGTACATTCTGCAAGAAGGATTTGATGATTGCAGTTTGCAGAAACCCAAAATAATTTGTTCGGAATACATGATTAAAAGTCATTGTGTTACAATGTAAAATTAACAATGAACATCAGGAATTATTAAATGAAAGTTGTACATCGTGTTGCTATAAGAGGTGTATATTTTGTATCGTTTGTTGATGGTCAGTTATTTCTACTCTTGGGTTGACTACTTACAATATCAAATACTGTTGGGTTGATGACTAAACTGTTACTGGCTCTATAAATAAACTGATTCGTAGGGGGTATTTGGATGTGCGTTTTAAAAGTGATTATTTGATGTTAAATAACTGTAACATAACGAGTTTTAGAAGATAGTGTTTGGGAGTACTTTTTGTAGTTTATAGTTGAATAATCAGATTGTAGTGTTTTGTTCAGTGAGAGTAGAGGCTGGAAAAGGGGTATCTAGGTAAGTTTATTGTACTCTTAGGTAATTAGTTTTGTTGCAGTTGGTATAAAGCCCTCTATCAAAACTGATTATTTGGCCCAAATATGATAATTTAAGTGAAATTTGTTTTTCCAAACTCTAGAAGCGGATTATGGTGACTTTAAGTCACAACTATAGTAACTGTATTTCAAAATGGGAATCCTAACACCTGATTAGATTTTTTGTGTTGGATCAGTTGATATGATTAAATATTGAATCGCTTGTCACTTCTACTTGACACTTCAATTATCTAGAGTTTACTTCTTTGTTAGTGTATTACTGGTTGCATTTACTTGATACGTGTAATCGTTTATCTTCTTCAACTTATCTCACCTTGATTTGTTGACTTTAGCTTACTTTTTGAAAGACTTTCTATTGATCTTTTTAGGTTGGGACAAAGGTTGCTGCAGTTTCACGGAAGACAAATACAACTACTCATGAAGTATTAGGAGTGATGACGAAAGGAAAGACGCAAATAGTACGTTATTAAAATTAATTGTTAGTTCCTAATATACCTCAATAGTGTTATAAATTTTGTTTGGAAAGGAGAATGTGATGCTCCTTCGATTTCTGGACTATTCTAGTTTATACGAGTATGACATAATTAACTATCCTCACTTAATTGTTTTCTTTGGTGATCAGTGTTTCTTTGACACCCCGGGGCTTATTATGAGGAAGGGTGGACTCCCAAAATCCGACGTTAAAGTTCGAGTTGAGAGTGCATGGAGTTCAATGGATCTTTATGACACGCTTGTTGTTATATTTGATGTTCATAGACATCTTACCAGGTGAATATTTTACTAGCCATTGTCTTGATTATTTGATTACATATAGCCTATGGCCTTTCAAGAACCTCATTTTGTAGGCCTATTGCTATGATTTAATTGTGGATACATATACCATCATGCTATTTGGACGTGTTTGCTTACTAATTAGATGACCATGTGAGAGGATAAGTTATCTTCTGATCACCAGTGCTAATATATTTAATAACGTGTGGCATCATTTGAATAATAGTTTTACTAATCATCATATTTAATATATTAATCGGCTAAGAAATTTAGAAGGGAAATACCTAAAAGTGTTAGTAGGTCAACCCAATCCTACCTGTTGACCTTAACATAACTTTACCTGTTAGCCAACATGCAATGAATATGTAGCAGTGATAACCATATACAGGTTGTGAAGCAAGCTATGTTAAGAAACCCTGTTGATGATTCTTTTCTTTTTTTACATTTTATTATATGTTGAACGATATTTGAGGTTATTTGATTTTATTTATTTTTGGCAAAAATTGGTAGCTTGAGGTTATTTGATAGATGAAACTTGAGGCTATAAATATGTGTTCAGATGAAACGATAGCGGAGTTTTTGAAAAGAGTATGTTGATCAATTATTTTTATTGAAAATTTTATCTGTATAAGAAGTATGCTCATAAAAGGTTTTATCATTTTAGGAAGTATGCTCATTAGAAAACTTATTTACCTTAAAAAAGATAAGAGTATCGAACATTCTCATGTGTCGAATACCAAAATTGATTGCTTGCTTTATTTGTCCACCAATCACTTATATGTGTGTTTGTATCTACGCAGGCCTGATAATAGAGTGATTGGGCTTATTAAACGAATGGGTTCAGAAGTCAATCCAAAGCAAAAACGGATATTATGTATGAATAAGGTAGATTTGGTAGAGAACAAGAAAGATTTGTTGATGGTCGCCGATCAGTTCAAAGATCTCCCTGGATATGAAAGGTATTCTATTTTGTTCTTTTAATGATTTTGTTTTCCGTTCTATTATTTTTTCCCTAGCTTAAGAAAGTTATTTTTTGTTTTTGTTTTTGTTTCCATTAGGTATTTCATGATTTCTGGACTAAAGGGTTCTGGTGTCAAAGATCTTACACAGTATTTGACAGAACAGGCATGTTTTTCTTCTAAGTACTTTTACTGCCTGTATTTCATGCTCTTACCAGTTATTTGGTAGTCTTTTTGCTAGCCACAGTGTTGGATGAATTTTTTGTTTATTGGCCAAGGATATTGTGCACAATTCTGCATTATTTTTTTAAACAATAATTGTGTGTAATTGGTTTAGGCAGTAAAAAGACCATGGGATGAAGATCCTCTCATTATGACTGACGATGTCATGAAGAACATATCACTAGAAGTTGTTAGGGAAAAACTTCTAGACCATATTCATCAGGTATTGTTCGGCTCATTTTCTTTCGCCACTTAGTATATATATTTCATCTGCTCAAGTTTAGTTTTACTTGGAAGATTTTCTGTATTTTCGGGCGTCCCATGTTAGCTGCCACATTTTCATTGTTGGAATTTTTGTAACAAGTAATATATTTATTTATTAGTAAAGGCACAGTTTCAACAAGTTTTGCTTATGAATCAATTGGTGAGTTAGGTCTTATTTCTGACGTGTCAAACACCTAAAATGAAATTAGTTTAGCAAAAACTGAAATGGGTCAACTGGGCAAACAGGCTGTAGCCAAAATGTAATTTGTAATGCAAAACCTCATAAATATGATCTTTCAAAAAGTTAGATTATGATTAGAACAATATAGTAATATTTGTTATATTAGACGTAAGTGACACAATGACCGAGTTGATCTGTAACAGGAAATTCCGTATGATATTGAACATCGATTGATAGATTGGAAGGAATTGCGCGACGGGTCTATAAGGATTGAGCAGCATCTCATCACTAACAAAATGAGCCAGCGCAAAATTATAGTTGGCAAGAATGGTTCTAAAATAGGGTAACTCTTTTCATCTCACAACTCACTCTTTTCTTATGGACTATTTTGAGGATTTCTAATTTGTTACTGATAGATATAATATTATGAACTAAACCTCCTCGGATTTTTACCCGTAACTAAGTTCTAGTATATGCGATATTGAGGAGCGACTGAAAGTGTATAATATTGTCTGTTGGTGAGATATACCAATAAGCATATGTTCACATTTGGTTTGCTTGTATAATTGAAAATCCGCTGCGTACTGATCCATTATATGTATAATTCTCTTTTGTGCAAGCATAATGCAGTTTGTATGATAGCATATTATTAAATCACACACGATTTAATATTTTACAGGAGAATAGGCGTTGAAGCGAATGAAGAACTGAGATCCATATTCAAACGCAATGTCCATCTAATCCTTTTGGTCAGACTCAAATGATAGAATCTATATAGATCAACAACGAATAACCTACCCTGATTGTTTATATAACCGCTCCTACTCGAAGCTAAAAGAACAAAAGATTGAGCTCCTGCCATGTTGGAGCTTGTTTTAGGCATTTTGCTATTTTGCAGGGTTCATACTCTTTTTTAGCCAAGATTTTGGGGAATATGATATTTTATTGCACGGCGTACCAAAAAGGTATGGTTAATGTTGAATGTATTTTTCTTTGAAGTTTTGGTTTTTATTTACATATAGCTATTAGATATGAATTTAGATAATTTCATATATGACTCAACATGATAGGAGACATAACCTACCTGTTTCAAGTTTTCACACAAAGCAAGCCAACTCTTCCGGTTCCTGTTATATGTGTTTTTTGGCTTGCTCTATGAAATGTATCTACAAATGTGGCTAAAAGATGCACTATTATGAGTCACCAACAATTGTACGTTACAAGGGGATTATGGCTTTACTGCGGCGTAGTATATTTTACGCTACTTATTGCATCAGTTACTTTTTAGAAATTGTAATAGAAGGTGTCGTTTGTTTGAGGCTTTGAGTGTGAAACTGATTCGCACATTATGTGTGATTGAAAAATCTGAATGTGATTCCAACTTAATGTTTACAACTAAAATATAAAACATCTTTTATGAGGGTGAAAATTTTTCACCTGTTACAAAATTTGACTTCACACCGACACAATAATAAACGAGTTATGTTTGTGATTTAATAGGTTGTCAACACGGTTAATATGTTTAATAACGGGTCGGGTTTGGATTAACATTCTCAGATCTCAACCCGTCAAAACATGTTTGGGTTTTGATTTAACATTTCAACACGAATTGTCACCCAATTAGTTATTATTATCTTGTACATCATACATACATATATATATATACATATATATATATATATATATATATATATATATATACATATATATAAACATATATATATACATATATATAGGGGTGCGTTATATTGAGAACCCATTTTATTAACAGAACTCTACAGAACTATTTTAAAGCGATCTACACCGTTGGATCATTTAATCAATGGTCACTAATGCATGATGGCATTTATGTAAATAACTGAAATTAAAATTTGGTTGGAATGTATAAATAAGGGTATAATTGGTATTAAACATAATCATTTATTTTAGGGAGTTGCAATCAATATCATTTATATTAGGAAGTTACAATCAATATCATTTATTTATTTTAAGGAGTTACAATCAATATCCTTTATTTTAGGGAGTTACAATCAATATCATTTATTTTAGAAGTTTCAAAAGTGTTAATCTAAATCTGAATATACAATCAACACAAAATAAATCGTGTCATTTATTTTAGGAAGATTTATACAAAATATAAGAGATTTATACAAAAAAAAGAACACATGTTTTAAAATGAAAAAACATACATGTTTCACAAATAAAATATACATGTTTCTCTTATTATAAACCATTCATGTTTTATAATTAAAAAGAACATATATGTTGCAAAATGAAAAAACATACATGTAACCATGTTTCAAATTTTATAAGTCATGCATGTGCTATTTGTAACATACATCTGGTTTACAATTAAAAAACATACTTGTTTTACATACATGTATCTCAAATAAGTAACATACTTGTTTCTTAAAAAAACACCCTTTAATTGAATACATTATTAAAAATACATGTATGTTAATCGTGTTTTACTTTATTATCAAATAATAACATTGTATATTTTATTTTTAGAGAATAAATGCATCATTTATTTTAGAGAGTAAATCAATACAAAATAAATCTGAGGAATACAATCAATATCTTAATTATCAAGCATTTATATAATATCATTAATAAAAAATCATTAATATCAATATCATTAAGTATCAATATCATTAATATCATTATATCTTAATACGCAAAAATATTATCGAGAACATTTATTATAGGGAGTGTCACTTTGACAAAAAAACGATGGTTATTTAAAACTACCAAAATATCCTTAGATATAAATGAATTAAATAAATGGAAAAACAATTTATTAATTTTGATTGGTCTAGATTAGTCTGTAGAGTTCTGTCAATAAAATGAGTTTTCAATATATACAATTACTTATAATTTATATCTATATATATATTTACTATATAATATATATATTTATATATAACTAGTATATATTATATATATATATATATATTATATATATTTATATATTATATATATGTGTGGGGTGTGTGTCTGTGGTGTGTATACATTATACTTATGTGTTACATATACATACCTATATATATATATATCATATATATTTACTCATATATATATATATATCTATATATTATATATATATATATCATATAATATAGCGAGTTCCGCGCCTAACGGCAGCTATGTCTCATATTCGACAAAATTACGACAACCAATGATTTTCTTTCAAAAGATTGGTTTGTGGCGCCCCGTAATCCTTTTTGAGTAATTGTTTGTGTCGGCATGGTTGAACACCGGTATTAATGTATAGCGTGGTTCTCGCGCATAGCGGTTGCGGTATCCAGTTTCAATTTTGACGGCGAATAATTTCTCGATGTGGAATAATTTTTTGGACGGCATGGTTGCATTGTTTTATTGATAACGTTGTTTAAAGTCACATTATTTATTTAAAACTGTAACAATAATAGATTTGAGCTTTATATTTAATAGCCGAGTCTCCGTGCCTAGCGTCAATAGTGTCTAGTTTCGACCAAACATCGATTACGGATGATTTTTCGACGGCATGTTTGCATTGTTGAAATGTTTTCAAATGGCATGGTCGCATTGTTTTTTTATAACGTCGTTTTAAGATGCAATAGTAATTTGGAACTGTAATAACTATATATTCGCACGTTATATTTAATAGCCAAGTACCCGCACCTGACAACAATGGTTTATACTTTTCAACAAATTTTTATTGCATGATTTTTTATGGCATTAGTCGTTCAAGTCAATTGGAAATGTAATACTTTCGGCAAACAGTAGTTTTTTTAAAAGAAAAAAAGACAGATGTTAAGAGAAATAAAAAACACAAGTAAAATATATGTGATTGGTAAATGTTAGTATTTTTTTTAAATGCCAATGGGGAGAAAGACATTGGGAGAGGCAATTTTCTCATTTCTTTTTCTTTTTAAAAATTTAAAAACCTATCTTCAGACTTTTTGTTTGTTATTCGCAATTTTTTCAAGTTCAAAGTATATTTTATATATATTGAGTATATATGCTGATGTAAAAATACTAAATTATGGATACTAAGAATTTTGGAAAAAGTATATCGAAACTCGGGCGAAGTGCATATCGAGAATCATGCAAAAACGTGTGACAGTGTGCAAAGTTAAAAGATGTTGTAACTATGATGTTTGTGCAAGACTTGTATAAAATGGAAAAAAAAATATTCCAAATTTAGAGATTCAAAAACTTTTAAAATTTCAAAAAATATGCTATATTCACAAAAAGACCACAAAGAAATATCAACAAACATGGGGTGTCATGTTTTGATTGAGTTAATCAAAAATAAGAGAGTGAAATTATTTGAAAAGCCACAAATCAAAAAATGTCACCTCATTTTGTATGTTTTTTATGATTCTTTTGTGGATGTAGCATAGCTAAAATTTTCAACCTTCAAACATTTTAAAATTTATAACTTATAAAATAATAAAAAGTTTCATATTTTCAACTTTTTAAATTTCGAAAGTTGTAAACCTTTTAAATTTTTAAAGTGTTGAACTTTTCAAAAGGTTCAAATGATCTCGTAACATCCAAAATTTCAAAATGATCAAATTTCAAAACATTTCAAAATGATTTTGCAGTGGCCAAATACCCGCGCACTTAGCACTAACGGTGTATAGTTTTCGGAATTAATATGTCTTCCATTAGTCTCGACGGATCCGCTATTTTTAAACTGTGATTTATAGATAAGGTGTCTTATTGTCTTTCATTAATATATTGTTATCTTTGCATCCAGAAGAGAATTGTAGTAATATGTCCATGCCTCTAATTTTAGAATTGAAAGGATAAGCTAGGTTCCATATGGGCATGCTCATTTTGTAAGGCCTACGTATGATTTAATTTGTTTTAGTTGAGTATGAGACTCGTTTTTATGAGTTTAGAATGGTCAAATCTATTCTTTTAGGGTCACAAGATCGAGGCAATAGCTGCAAAGATTCAAAAGGCAAAGTACATTGTGTGCAAAAAACTTGAAAAGACAACCCCTTTTCATCCCAGCTCTCGATACCTCAGCTTTATCATATTGAAAAGCAAACTTTCAATTTAGAAAATTCAGTTTTTGCTTTTGTTGTTTTAACTTTTCAATATTGAAGTGATTCAAACAGATACTCACGTACTTGGTAATATAATGTAAAACACGAAACAAAAAGATCTGAAATTACGGAATTGGTCTATTTTAACTTTTACAAATGACAAAACAAACACATTATATTAATTCCGAAGAGACCTGAAAAAATTAAACCCATCAGGCCATAAAAATGGGGTTCAAAAACAGTTCTCAAAGCAAACAAATAGCAAAAGATACAAATCTAAAAACCAAACTTTTAGATCTAACAAATTTGGTTCAGATTTTTAATTAACAAATTCTTGACATATTGCCAGCCAAACCACAAACTTGAAACTTGTCTGGCTAACATATTTCAACAAAAAACTAAAAGTTCAACTTAAAAAATAGGCTCAGATTAATGTGTCTTAGCTGCAAAAAAGGAAGTTGCATTGGGAAGAATTTAATCTCGACACAATACCTTCATCCAAGTTTGCCCAGCCAAATAAAGAAAATCATTGTAACTTCAGGTTTAAATTTGGTCGTCATTGGCCAGTTAGATATTACGAGTACAAAACAAAAAATAACTATAGATCTCGCCTCATAAGATATTTGATTTTCTCATAATCGAAAACCTCACAGATTTCATAAGAGTCGAGCCTCAAACATGCCAATCGAACCACACAAAACAACCAAAAACCGAGCCTCAAACATGCCCCATAGCTCACAAATTAGCCTCAAATAATACCATTGGCTTCAAAAAGGGTCCAAAATAATAACCATAGCTCGAAAAATAGTACCATAGCTCGTAAAAACATATCTACCAAAAACAGATCTATAAAAACAAAGTCACCTCAAACAATATCCATAGCTCATAAAAACAGACAGCTTGAAAGATATATCATAAAGAGTAACTTGAAAAATATGAGATCATTGATACACATAAGCACCAGATCTTAATAAAGATCTAAACAACATACCTTAAATGATTTAAACAACAACCGAAAAACATATACCACGAAAACCAATTGAAGCCATCGAATCCATCACCATTCTTTCTCATAAGCAGTAAAAACACACCAAACCACTAAAACCACCGGAACAACCAAGACCAACAGTCTCCACCTAGCCCACCGAGACCACCTACTGAACCATAAGATTGTGGTGACCTCGACGGACGGCGGAGATGATATCGGCGGTTGTAGGGGTGTTATTAGAGATATGGATTTAGTTTAGTTTGTAAGAAAAAAAGGGATCCAGGTATTGTGTAGAGAGAGAGAGAGATGGGTGTGATTTTGTATTGAAAGTGTGTGCATTTTTAGGTGAAAAAAATGCGGAAGTAAATGGGTGGGTGAATAAGTGTTCGTGGGTTATTTGTTTGTATGGTAGGTAAGTTTATCTTGTTTTTTGGTTTGGAAATATTTTTAAGATTGGAAGTTGGTTTGGTGTGTGTAAATTTAGGGTTTGATTTTGGCTTGGAAGTTTGAATCTTAAAGATGAAGGGTTGGTTTTTGGTTGGGGATATGCATGCTTTATAAGGGAGTATATATATATATATATATATATATATATATATATATATATATATATATATAACACCAAGATATGACGAATCTACTAACCGTTTTGGGACAAGATTATGTGTCGTGTGTGTTTTACTTATTAGTCGAGGTTAAGGTTATTGCAAGGGATGTTCGTGTTGTTGTTTGGAGAGTTACATGATCGTGTTTTTCGCTTCAAGTCAACCGGGTTTGTTAGTTCTTGACTAACATTAATGTTATAACACTATGAACCATTTATGAATGGGCGAAAATTATGAAAGAGTAAACCACCAAGATATGACGAATCTACCAACTAGTAACTACATTTCCAACTTGAGTACAAACAGTTATCATACTTATCATACTTCAAAGACTTAGTAAAATACAACTTTACACATGCTAGCCGCATTACTGATTGCATATTCCAACCGGTCCGAAATTTATATACAATAGCAGTTTTTATATGACCTAAGCAAAGAATTAAAGTCACATAATGTTATATGACACTATGACACTAGTTAAATTAAGTGATAGTATGATCCACAAATAGCAACTTTTATAAAATACGAATCAGAAAAACTACGTGACTAGTTTCAAACGCAGACACAATTTCCGGCCGAAGACTACACCTTGTGTTTGTCATCATTGCACCACACACACTCAAGGGAATAAGGCCAGTCATCCACATTATGCACTCTTGGTTCTTGATTTATCTCCTGCTAACAACTTCACGCACTCTTGGTTGATTATGCAGATTGGGAGGGGGCCACGTAAAGAGACGTGTCCCAGCATGTTCCAAAACATGGTGATCTCCCATAGCCGGTATTACCACATAAACATTATACCCACGATCTTTTAAACAGTGCATGATTTTTGAAAAGTCGCCATTAGCTGATATTACTAGGACATTGCAGGGTACTCTATTGTTAAATGTATATTGTAATAGGTCAGCCATCACCCAATTCATAATGGTATCACGTTTTGTGTTTGATGTTATTTTATATCTACTCACACTCCCACTTTCTCTCTCATTTCAACCACATTTCTTCTTCTCTAAACAACAAACTCTCAAACCCTCACTTCACTCTCAAAAATGAGAAAATTTCAGTGCAAAAACATTCAATGTAAGAAAAGTCGCATCTCCAAGTACCATTTGGACAAGCATAAACTAGTGTGTTTTGTAATAATTATACCTCTGTTTTTATTTAACTTGTAATTGATTTATGCGTTGTTGTTGTGGTTTCTGAACGATTAATTTTTTAGTTAAGAAGTGACACATGTCACTTTAAGATGTGTTTCCCTAAAATGAGATAAAAAAATATTGTTACAAAAGATTGTTAGATGGATGTGTTTGTTGTTAAATGGGATATTTCCATAAATCAATAAAAAGAAAAGGAAAAGTCTGAATTTTAGACTTTCTAAATATGAAAATTCTGAATTTTCAGACTTTCTAAATATGGAAGGTCCCAAATGCTTTATAATGTAGTATTGACAGCAGTTTTTATATGACCTAAGCAAAGAATTAAAAGTTCCATAATGTTATTTACACCACCCAGTGGACACTAGTTAATTTAAGTGATAGTATGATCCATAAATAGCGACTTTATAAAATACGGAATTAAGAACAAACTTTGTGACTAGTTCAAACACAGATCACAATTACCGGCACGATGGACCTACTCTCGTGTTTGTCATCATTGCACCACACACACTCAAGGAAATAAGTCCAGTCATCCTCATTATGCACTCTTGGTAATTGATTTATCTCCTGCTAACAACTCCACACACTCTTGGTTGATTATGCAGATTAGGAGGGGGCCACGTAAAGAGACGTGTCCCAGCATGTTCCAAAACATTGTGATCTCAGTTGCGGTGACTACCCATAAACATTATACCCACGATCTTTTAAACAATGCATGATTTTTGAAAAGTCACCATTAGCTGAAATTACTAGGACATTGCAGGGTACTCTATTGTTAAATGTATATTGTAATAGGTCAGCCATCACCCAATTAATAATGGTATTAGGTTTCGTGATTGATGTTATTCTATATCCACTGCCACTTCCTCTCTCCTTTCAACCACATTTCTTCTTCTCTAAACAACTAACTCTCAAACCCTCACTTCACTCTCAAAAATGAGAAAATTTCAGTGCAAAAACATTCAATGTAAAAAAAGTCGCATCTCCAAGTACCATTTGGACAAGCATAAACTAGTGTGTTTTGTAATAATTACACCTCTGTTTTTATTTAACTTGTAATCGATTTATGCGTTGTTGTTGTGGTTTTCGAACAATCAAATCAATTTTTTTAACTTTTTATTTTTTGTTGTTGTGGTTTCTAAACGATTGATTTTTTAGTTAAGAAGTGACACATGTCACTTTAAGATGTGTTTCCCCAAAATGAGATGGTAAAAGTTGTTACAAAAGGTTGTTAGATGGATGTATTTGTTGTTAAAAGGGATATTTCCATAAATCCATAAAAAGAAAGAGAAAAGTCTGAATTTTTAGACTTTCTAAATATGAAAAGTCTGAATTTTCAGACTTTCTAAATATGGAATGTCCCAAATGCTTTATAATGTAGTATAGATAGCAGTTTTTATATGACCTAAGCAAAGAATTAAAGTCACATAATGTTATATGACACTATGACACTAGTTAAATTAAGTGATAGTATGATCCACAAATAGCAACTTTTATAAAATACGAATCAGAACAACTATGTGACTAGTTTCAAATGCAGACATAATTTTCGGCCGAAGACTACACCTTGTTTTTGTCATCATTGCACCACACACACTCAAGGGAATAAGGTCAGTCATCCTCATTATGCACTCTTGGTTCTTGATTTATCTCCTGCTAACAACTCCACACACTCTTGGTAGATTATGCAGATTGGGAGGGGGCCACGTAAAGAGACGTGTCCCAGCATGTTCCAAAACATGGTGATCTCCCGTAGCCGGTACTACCACATAAACATTATACCCACGATCTTTTAAACAGTGCATGATTTTTGAAAAGTCACCATTGGCTGAAATTACTCGGACATTGCAGGGTACTCTATTGTTAAATTTATATTGTAATAGGTCAGCCATCAACCAATTCATAATGGTATCAGGTTTCGTGTTTGATGTTATTCTATATCCACTCACACTCCCACTTTCTCTCCCCTTTCAACCACATTTCTTCTTCTCTAAACAACTAACTCTCAAACTCACTTCACTCTCAAAAATGAGAAAATTTCAGTGCAAAAACATTTAATATAAAAAAAGTCGCATCTCCAAGTACCATTTGGACAAGCATAAAGTAGTGTGTTTTGTAATAATTACACCTCTGTTTTTATTTAACTTGTAATCGATTTATGCGTTGTTGTTGTGGTTTTCGAACAATCAAATCAATTTTTTTAACTTTTTATTTTTTGTTGTTGTGGTTTCTAAACGATTGATTTTTTAGTTAAGAAGTGACGCATGTCACTTTAAGATGTGTTTCCCCAAAATGAGATGGTAAAAGTTGTTACAAAAGGTTGTTAGATGGATGTATTTGTTGTTAAAAGGGATATTTCCATAAATCAATAAAAAGAAAGACGTGAGGATTAGTATTGATGAGATCTTTCTCCCTTCGCATACGGAGTCTACGAGTTGGGTTCGGTGGAATGTCCCAAATGCTTTATAATGTAGTATAGATAGCAGTTTTTATATGACCTAAGCAAAGAATTAAAGTCACATAATGTTATATGACACTATGACACTAGTTAAATTAAGTGATAGTATGATCCACAAATAGCAACTTTTATAAAATACGAATCAGAACACTAAACTAGTGGACTGTGAGTTTCTCAAATGCAGAAATAATTTTTGACCGAAGACTTACCCTTGGTTTTGTCGTCATTGCACAAACACACTCAGGGTATTAAGGGTCAGTCATCCTCAGTTAGGCAATCGTCTTGGTTCTTGATTTATCTCCTGCTAACAACTCCACGCACTCTTGGTTGATTATGCAGATTGGGAGGGGGCCACGTAAAGAGACGTGTCCCAGCATGTTCCAAAACATGGTGATCTCCCGTAGCCGGTACTACCACATAAACATTATACCATGAGCTTTTAAAACGTGCATGATTTGTGAAAAGTACACCAATGGCCGAGATACTAGGGACATTGCAGGGTACTTATTGTTTAAAATGTTATTGTAATAGGTCAGTCATCAAACAATTTCATAATGGTATCAGGTGAGTTTAGTGTTTGTGGTTATTCTATATCCACTCACACTTCCCAACCTTTCTCGTCCCCTTTAGAACCTCGTTTCTTATACATCTAAACATCATAAATCTCAAACCCTTACTTCTCTCTCAAAAAAGAAAATTTTCAGTTGCAAAAAACAATTCAATGTAAAAAAAGTCGCATCTCCAAGTACCATTTGGACAAGCATAAACTAGTGTGTTTTGTAATAATCAATTGTGTTTTGGAAGGTGTGTTTTTCGTTTCATGGTGGTCCATTTGGGGGTTGAGGAACCGTATAATATTCAGCTCTTCGTCGTCAAATAGATCGGTGATTTTTGATGATATCGTGTCTCTTTCATTTCTATGGTGTAAAAATAGATGTAATAGGTCGTTTTCTTGGGACGAGTGGCTTAAAAACCCTCATTTGATTTTGATGTAAGTTGTGTTCTATCTTCTTGCTAGTTTAATAAAAGTTTGTCGTTCAAAAAAAATAAAAAGAAAGAGAAAAGTCTGAATTTTCAGACTTTCTAAATATGAAAAGTCTGAATTTTCAAACTTTCTAAATATGGAATGTCCCAAATGCTTTATAATGTAGTATAGATAGCGGTTTTTATATGACCTAAGCAAAGAATTAAAGTCACATAATGTTATATGACACTATGACACTAGTTAAAATAAGTGATAGTATGATCCACAAATAGCAACTTTTATAAAATACGAATCATAACAAGTATGTGACTAGTTTCAAACGCAGACACAATTTTCGGCCGAAGACTACACCTTGTGTTTGTCATCATTGCACCACACAAACTCAATAGAATAAGATCAGTCATCCTCATTATGCACTCTTGGTTCTTGATTTATCTCCTGCTAACAACTTCACGCACTCTTGGTTGATTATACAGATTGGGAGGGGGGCACGTAAAGAGACGTGTCCCAGCATATTCCAAAACATGGTGATCTCCCGTAGCCGGTACTACCACATAAACATTTTACCCACGATCTTTTAAATTGTGCATGATTTTTGAGAAGTCACCATTAGCTGAAATTACTTGGACATTGCAGGGTACTTTATTGTTAAATGTATATTATAATAGGTCAACCATCACGCAATTCATAATGGTATCAGGTTTCGTGTTTGATGTTATTCTATATCCACTCACACTCCCACTTTCTCTCCCCTTTCAACCACATTTGTTCTTCTCCAAACAACTAACTCTCAAACCCTCACTTTACTCTCAAAAATAAGAAAATTTCAGTGCAAAAACATTAAATGTAAAAAAAGTCGCATCTCCAAGTACCATTTGGACAAGCATAAACTAGTGTGTTTTGTAATAAGTACACCTCCGTTTTTATTTAACTTGTAATCGATTTATGCGTTGTTGTTGTGGTTTTCAAACAATCAAATCAATTTTTTTAACTCTTTACTTTTTGTTGTTGTGGTTTCTGACCGATTGATTTTTTAGTTAAGAAGTGACACATGTCACTTTAAGATGTGTTTCCCTAAAATTAGATGAAAAAAGTCGTTACAAAAGGTGGTTAGATGGATGTGTTTGTTGTTAAAAGGGATATTTTCATAAATCCATAAAAAGAAAGAGAAAAGTCTGAATTTTCAGACTTTCTAAATATGAAAAGTCTGAATTTTCAGACTTTCTAAATATCGAAGGTCCCAAATGCTTTATAATGTAGTATAGATAACAGTTTATATATGACCTAAGCAAAGAATTAAAGTCACATAATGTTATATGACACTATGACACTAGTTAAATTACGTGATAGTATGATCCACAAATAGCAACTTTTATAACATACGAATCAGAACAACTATGTGACTAGTTTCAAACGCAGACACAATTTCTGGCCGAAGACTACACCTTGTGTTTGTCATCATTGCACCACACACACTCAAGGGAATAAGGCCAGTCATCCTCATTATGCACTTTTGGTTCTTGATTTATCTCCTGCTAACAACTCCACGCACTCTTGGTTGATTATGCAGATTGGGAGGGGGCCACGTAAAGAGACGTGTCCCAGCATGTTTCAAAACACGGTGATCTCCCGTAGCCGGTACTACCACATAAACATTATACCCACGATCTTTTAAACAGTGCATGATTTTTGAAAAGTCACCATTAGTTGAAATTACTAGGACATTGCAGGGTACTCTATTATTAAATTTATATTGTAATAGGTCAGCCATCAACCAATTCATAATGGTATCAGGTTTCGTGTTTGATGTTATTCTATATCCACTCACACTCCCACTTTCTCTCCCATTTCAGCCACATTTCTTCTTCTCTAAACAACTAACTCTCAAACCCTCACTTCACTCTTAAAAATGAGAAAATTTCAGTGCAAAAACATTCAATGTAAAAAAAATCGCATCTCTAAGTACCATTTGGACAAGCATAAACTAGTGTGTTTCGTAAAATTTATATCTCTGTTTTTATTTAACTTGTAATTGATTTATGCGTTGTTGTTGTGGGTTTCGAACAATCAAATCAATTTTTTTAACTCGTTATTTTTTGTTGTTGTGGTTTCTGAATGATTGATTTTTTAGTTAAGAAGTGATACACGTCACTTTAAGATGTGTTTTCCTAAAATGAGATGCAAAATCCTGTTACAAAAGGTTGTTAGATGGATGTGTTTGTTGTTAAAGTGGATATTTCCATAAATCAATAAAAAGAAAGGGAAAAGTCTGAATTTTAAACTTTCTAAATATGAAAATTCTGAATTTTCAGACTTTCGAAATATGGAAGGTCCCAAATGCTTTATAATGTAGTATTGACAACAGTTTTTATATGACCTAAGCAAAGAATTAAAGTCACATAATTTTATATGACACTATGACACTAGTTAAATTAAGTGATGGTATGATCCACAAATAGCAACTTTTATAAAATACGAATCAGAACAACTATGTGACTATTTTCAAACGCAGACACAATTTTCGACCGAAGACTACACCTTGTGTTTGTCATCACTGCACCACACACACTCAAGGGAATAAGGTCAGCCATCCTCATTATGCACTCTTGGTTCTTGGTTTATCTCTTGCTAACAACTCCACACACTCTTGGTTGATTATGCAGATTGGGAGGGGGCCACGTAAAGAGACGTGTCCCAGCATGTTCCAAAACATGGTGATCTCCCGTAGCCGGTACTACCACATAAACATTATACCCACGATCTTTTAAACAGTGCATGATTTTTGAAAAGTCACCATTAGTTGAAATTACTAGGACATTGCAGGGTACTCTATTGTTAAATGTATATTGTAATAGGACATCCATCCACCAATTCATAATGGTATCAGGTTTCGTGTTTGATGTTATTCTATATCCACTCACACTCCCACTTTTTCTCCCCTTTCAACCACATTTCTTCTTCTCTAAACAACTAACTCTCAAACCCTCACTTCACTCTCAAAAATGAGAAAATTTCAGTGCAAAAACATTCAATGTAAAAAAAGTCGCATCTCCAAGTACCATTTGGACAAGCATAAACTAGTGTGTTTTGTAATAATTATACCTCTGTTTTTATTTAACTTATAATTTATTTATGCGTTGTTGTTGTGGTTTTCGAACAATCAAATCAATTTTTTAACTCTTTATTTTTTGTTGTTGTGGTTTTTGAATGATTGATTTTTTAGTTAAGAAGTGACATACGTCACTTTAAGATGTTTTTCCCTAAAATGAGATGAAAAATGTTGTTACAAAAGGTTGTTAGATGGATGTGTTTGTTGTTAAAGGGGATATTTCCATAAATCAATAAAAAAAGGGAAACGTCTGAATTTTTAAACTTTCTAAATATGAAAATTCTGAATTTTCAGACTTTCTAAATATGAAAGATCCCAAATGCTTTATAATGTAGTATTGACAGCAGTTTTTGTATGACCTAAGCAAAGAATTAAAGTCACATAATTTTATATGATACTATGACACTAGTTAAATTAAGTGATGGCATGATCCACAAATAGCAACTTTTATAAAATACGAATCAGAACAACTATGTGACTATTTTCAAACGCAGACACAATTTTCGGCCGAAGACTACACCTTGTGTTTGTCATCATTTCACCACACATACTCAAGGGAATAAGGTCAGTCATCCTCATTAGGAACTCTTGGTTCTTGATTTATCTCTTGCTAACAACTCTACGCACTCTTGGTTGATTATGCAGATTGGGAGGGGGCCACGTAAAGAGACGTGTCCGAGCATGTTCCAAAACATAGTGATCTCCCATAGCCTGTACTACCACATAAACATTATACCCACGATCTTTTAAACAGTGCATGATTTTTGAAAAGTCACCATTAGCTGAAATTACTAGGACATTGCAGGGTACTGTATTGTTAAATGTATATTGTAATAGGTCAGCCATTACCCAATTCATAATGGTATCAGGTTTCGTGTTTGATGTTATTCTATATCCACTCACACTCCCACTTTCTCTCTCCTTTCAACCACATTTCTTCTTCTCTAAACAACTAACTCTCAAACCCTCACTTCACTCTCAAAAATGAGAAAATTTCAGTGCAAAAACATTCAATGTAAAAAAAGTCACATCTCCAAGTACCATTTGGACAAGCATAAACTATTGTGTTTTGTAATAATTATACCTTTGTTTTTATTTAACTTGTAATCGATTTATGCGTTGTTGTTGTGGTTTTCAAACAATCAAATCAATTTTTTTAAACTCTTTATTTTTTGTTGTTGTGGTTTATGAACTATCAGATAAATCACTTCTTTTGCAGGTGAACATCACAAGTATCGATGAAGCTATAGGCATTGGTGATGCTCTCTCGTTGTCATCTTCTGTGTTTGTTCTACAGGTAATTTGATTACATGTACTTACGTTTCTATGCATACAAGTTTTTTATACGCAACGTGCACTTTGCATAAAGGTTTGACTTTGTCTTGTTATTGTGCAGCAACTTATTAGGGGTAGCCGGATTTTGATGTTAGCGAACGAGTTGTTATTCTTAGGTGTGGACAAATGAGCTAAGCAAAGAATTAAAGTCACATAATGTTATATGACACTATGACACTAGTTAAATTAAGTGATAGTATGATCCACAAATAGCAACTTTTATAAAATACGAATCAGAACACTAAACTAGTGGACTGTGAGTTTCTCAAATGCAGAAATAATTTTTGACCGAAGACTTACCCTTGGTTTTGTCGTCATTGCACAAACACACTCAGGGTATTAAGGGTCAGTCATCCTCAGTTAGGCAATCGTCTTGGTTCTTGATTTATCTCCTGCTAACAACTCCACGCACTCTTGGTTGATTATGCAGATTGGGAGGGGGCCACGTAAAGAGACGTGTCCCAGCATGTTCCAAAACATGGTGATCTCCCGTAGCCGGTACTACCACATAAACATTATACCATGAGCTTTTAAAACGTGCATGATTTGTGAAAAGTACACCAATGGCCGAGATACTAGGGACATTGCAGGGTACTTATTGTTTAAAATGTTATTGTAATAGGTCAGTCATCAAACAATTTCATAATGGTATCAGGTGAGTTTAGTGTTTGTGGTTATTCTATATCCACTCACACTTCCCAACCTTTCTCGTCCCCTTTAGAACCTCGTTTCTTATACATCTAAACATCATAAATCTCAAACCCTTACTTCTCTCTCAAAAAAGAAAATTTTCAGTTGCAAAAAACAATTCAATGTAAAAAAAGTCGCATCTCCAAGTACCATTTGGACAAGCATAAACTAGTGTGTTTTGTAATAATTATACCTCTGTTTTTATTTAACTTATAATTTTATGCGTTGTTGTTGTGGTTTTCGAACAATCAAATCAATTTTTTAACTCTTTATTTTTTGTTGTTGTGGTTTCTAAACGATTGATTTTTTAGTTAAGAAGTGACGCATGTCACTTTAAGATGTGTTTCCCCAAAATGAGATGGTAAAAGTTGTTACAAAAGGTTGTTAGATGGATGTATTTGTTGTTAAAAGGGATATTTCCATAAATCAATAAAAAAGAAAGGAGAAAATCTGAATTTGTTAGACTTTCTAAATATGAATAAGTCTGTATTTCAGACTTTATACTATATAATACGGTATCCAATGCTGTATACTGTAGTGTAGGATAGCAGCTTTTTTATATGACCTAAGCATGAATAATTAAAATCTCATCTGTATATACACTTTGTACACTAGTTAAGTAAGTGATCGTTTTATATGATCACAAAATAGCAACGCTTTGTTAAAATAACGGAATCAGAATCCAAGTATGTGACTAGTTTCAATCGCAGACATAATTTTCACGGCCGAAGACTCACCTTGTGTTTTGTCATCATTGCACCACACAAAACTCAATGGAATAAGATCTGGTCATATCTCTTTGCACTCTTAGTTTTGATTTATTCCTGCTAACAACTGTTCACGCACTCTGGTTACTTATACAGATTGGTAGGGGGGCCACGTAAAGAGACGTGTCCCTAGCATATTTCCATAAACATTGGTGATTTCCCGTAGCCGGTACTACACATAAACATTATACCGCCTCGTATCTTTTACATAGTGCATGATTTTTGAAAAGTCACCATTATGCTGAATTTATGGCATTGCATGGTATCTATTGTTAAATGTATATTGTAATAGGTCAGCCATCACCCAATTCATAATGGTATCAGAGTTTCCATGTTTGTCTGTTATTCTATATCCCTACTCACATCCCACTTTCTCTCCCCTTTCAATACATTTGTTCTTTTCCAAACAAACTACTCTCAAACCCGCACTTCACTCTTAAAAATAAGAAAAATTTCAGTGCAAAAACATTAATGTAAAAATTGTCTAGCATCTCAAGTGACCATTTGGAAAAGCTAAACTAGTGTGTTTTGTAATAATTTACACCTTGTTTTTATTCAATCTTGTAATCGCTTTGTTTCGTTGTTGTTGTGGTTTTCAAACAATCAAGATCAATTTTTTTTTAACTCTTTTTTTTTTGTTGGTTGTGGTTTTTAACGATTGTTTTTAGTGTAAGAAGTGACAAATGTCATTTAAGATGTGTTCTCCCTTAAATATGGAGAAGAGAAAAAGTAGTTACAAATGGTGTTAGATGTTGTGTTTTTGTTAAAGGTATATTCATAAATGTTATAAAAAGAAAGAGAAAAGTCTGAATTTTCAGACTTTCTAAATATGAAAAGTCTGAATTTTCAGACTTTCTAAGTATGAAAGGTCCCAAATGCTTTATAATATAGTATAGATAACAGTTTATATATGACCTAAGCAAAGAATTAAAGTCACATAATGTTATATGACACTATGACACTAGTTAAATTACGTGATAGTATGATCCACAACAATAGCAACTTGTTTAAACATCGAATCAGAACAACATGTGACTTGTTTCAAATACCGCCGCCACAATTTTCTGGCCGAAGACTACACCGTGTGTTTGTCATCATTGCACCACACACACTCAAGGGAATAAGGCCAGTCATCCACATTATGCACTCTTGGTTCTTGATTTATCTCCTGCTAACAACTCCACGCACTCTTGGTTGATTATGCAGATTGGGAGGGGGCCACGTAAAGAGACGTGTCCCAGCATGTTTCAAAACACGGTGATCTCCCTGTAGCCGGTACTACCACATTAACATTCATACCCACGATCTTTTAAACTATGTATGATTTTTGAAAGTCACCATTATTGAATTGTATAGGACATTGCAGGGTACCTTATTGTTAAATTTATATTGTAATAGGTGAGCCATCAACCAATTTCTAATGGTATCGGTTTCGTGTGTTGGTGTTATTTATATCCACTCACACTCCCACTTTCTCTCCCCTTTCAACATCATTTCTTCTTCCTCTAAATAACTAACTCTCAAAACCACTTCACTCTCAAAAATGAGTAAATTGCAGTGCAAAAAACTTTCAATGTAAACAAAAATTGTTCTCTAAGTACCATTTTGGACAAGCATAAAACTGTGGGTTTTGTAATAATTGTATTCCTTGTTTTATTTAAATTGTAATGATTTATGCGTTGTTGTTGTGGTTTTCGAACAATCAAATCAATTTTTTAACTCTTTATTTTTTGTTGTTGTGGTTTCTGAATGATTGATTTTTTAGTTAAGAAGTGAACACAAGCCATTTTTAAGATGATGTTTCCTTAAAAGAGATGAAAAAATCTGGTTACAAAAGGTTGTAGATGGCTGTGTTTATGTTAAAGGGGTAATTTCCATAAATCATAAATGAAAGGGAAAAGTTGTAATTTTAGGTACTTTCTAAATTGAAACATTCTGAATTTTCTCTCAAAACTTTTAATATGAAAGGTCCCAAATTGCTTTATAATGTAGTATTGACAGAGTTTTTATATGACCTAATCAAGAAGTTAAAGTCACATAATTTTATATGACACTATGACACTAGTTAAATTAAGTGATGGTATGATCCACAAATAGCAACTTTTATAAAATACGAATCAGAACAACTATGTGACTATTTTCAAACGCAAACACAATTTTCGGCCGAAGACTACACCTTGTGTTTGTCATCATATGCTACCACACAACATCAAGGGAATAAGTCATCATCCTACATTAGACACTCTTGGTTCTTTGATTTATTCTTGCTAACAACTCTACGCACTTTGGGTTATGTTGCAGATTGGAGGGGCCACGTAAAGATGACGTGTCCTCCAAACATGTTCAAAACATGGTGATCTCTATAGCCGGTACTACCACATAAACATTATACCCACGATCTTTTAAACAGTGCATGGTTTTTGAAAAGTCACCATTAGCTGAAATTACTAGGACATTGGAGGGTACTCTATTGTTAAATGTATATTGTAATTGGTCAGCCATTACCCAATTCATAATGGTATCAGGTACGTGTGTTTGATGTTATTCTATATCCACTCACACTCCCACTTTCTCTCTCCTTTCACCACTTATTCTTCTGTCTCTAAACCAATAACTCTCAAACCCTCGCTTACTCTCAAACTCCCGAGAAAATTTCAGTGCAAAAACATTCAATGTAAAAAAAGTCGCATCTCCAAGTACCATTTGGACAAGCATAAACTATTGTGTTTTTTAATAATTATACCTTTGTTTTTATTTAACTTGTAATCGATTTATGCGTTGTTGTTGTGGTTTTTAAACAATCAAATCAATTTTTTAAACTCTTTATTTTTTGTTGTTGTGGTTTCTGAACTATCAGATAAATCACTTCTTTTGCAGGTGAACATCACAAGTATCAATGAAGCTATAGGCATTGGTGATGCTCTCTCGTTGTCATCTTTATGTGTTTGTGATAGAGCTTTTTTAGTAGGCAAACCTCCAAAAGATTTAAGAGAAGAGACAAGAGTTTTGGTGGCTATTCTTTCTGATTAAATTCCAAATGCAACCAATTACAAGTATTTAAGATGATGAGAATACATGTCACCATGCCTGTTTGCATGATCCACCATGTTCCATTCCCTTATTCTAGCATGATCTGACCACTATTCATATCCTAAATCGCCATGCAACTATGTTGACAATTCAATACTAAAAGTAACAGAATAAACGTGGCAGAAATAAACGTGCTAGTAACCAACTCTAATGTCCTGACTCCTTATTAACAACCTGCTGGGCTTTGTTTGATGCGGTAGGGGTCGGGCCTTCAATCTGGGGTTGGGACTGGGCCTGTGCAGTGTAGCAGACTGGGTTCGTTTCATCACCCCCCTCTTCAAAAAACGACGTTGTCCTCAATGTCGGCAAAAAATGGGAATTGCTGTTGTAGAACCGATTTATCTTCCCAGGTAGACTCTTCCAATGGACGATTCTCCCACTGTATAAGAAGTTGTTCTTCTCCATCCGATCCAATTTTTCTGTCTAAAACAGCTTCCGGTAAGAAGGATACTGCCCCCACATTAAATGCTTCAATGTTTCCTTTGTTGGAAGCTATGTTGCCAAAACTTTGCTAGCTAACAATGAACATGGAAAATGTGTGTATTTGTGATGATTGTGGCAACTCAAGCTTGTAGGAACCTTTCCCAGTACGATCAAGTATCTTGTATGTGGGGGGGGGGTTGGGGGGGGTGGGGGGCCCCCAAATAAAAGCCTCGACTGTTTTGGACTTGCTCTTGATCAACGTTTTGTTGACGGTATGGTTGGAGCTTCAAAATAGACCCAATCTACGATGCTCGCAAACTCTTCTCCATTGGATGTTTTAGTGGCTTGTTTGACCATGCCGAGCTCGGTGCAAACTTACAGAGACTTTTTTAAGGCTTCTATATTTTCTTGATGATTCGAAAGAAACATATCAATAGAAGCATTGGTATTGGTTCCGGAAATAATCATGAAAGAAGTTAGCTTCGTGACCGTGAAAGTGCTTTGAATGGGCGTCATGGTGATTGAATGTGAAAATTGGGTTTTATAAGAAAATTCTGCCATATGTAAGTACCTTTCCCATTTCGACGGTGTATCAAAAACAAATGCTCGCAAGTACGCCTCTAGGCAGCGGTTTACTACTTCCGTTTGCCCATCCGTCTGCGGGTGATAGGCACTTGAATGTAATAGCTTTGTGCCCATTTGTTTGAACATTTCTCGCCAGAAGGTGCTAACAAAAATGGGATCGCGATCCGAAACTATGGTTTTTGGTAACCATGCCGCTTATAAATGTATTTCATGAAAATGGTAGCGAGGTGAGACTGCTGTAGAATGACGATGAAGGAGCAATTAAAGTGTGAAATTTTTGACAGCGGTAACGATCACCCAAATATGTTTTACCTTTTGATGGGGAGGTAGATTTGTGATGAAAATAAATGGAGATGTCGTGCAAACTGTGTTCAGGAAACGGAAGGGGCTGAATTAAACCATAATGTTTATGTGTGGGCATTTTGACCGCTTGGACATACATCACAAAATTCCTGACAAAGGAGATTACATTCTTTCTTTAAGCCCAACAAGAAAAGAAGTGGATAACCTTTGAATGTAGCTGTGCTCTTTCCGAATGGCCAACCACCGGAGACGAGTGGAATTCTTGTAACAATCTTTCTCTTACATTCCCAATTGGTGGAACCAGAATTTTGCCGTTGACATAAACGAGGCCATCTTTGTAGAGATGATGAGGGAACGCTGCTGGATTCGATGTGATTTGTTGGATGAATTCAATGCCCGTTGGGTGATCTTTGTAGTGTGCTTAATCTCATTAGCAAGGTGCTGTCACATGAGACAAGGCCAACATTGCAGGTATCTCAACTCTACTCAATGCATCCGCCACAGTGTTCTCTTTTCCCGGTTTGAAGTGGATTTCGAAGTCGTAACCTAACAGCTTTGTGATCCACTTTTGTTGTTCTGGTGTGTGAATTGTTTGGGTTAACATGTGCTTGAGACTATGATGGTCGGTATAAATACGAAAGTGGCTTCCCAATAAGTATTGACGCCATTTACGAACGGATTCCGTAATAGCATACAATTCCTTAGTGTATATGGATTGGGCTTGCATGGTGGGGCAAAGTTTTTTTGAGAAAAATGCAATGGGTCGATTGTTTTGTGACAGAACAGCTCCAATGGCATACCCCGAAGCATCGGTAGTGACATCGAACGGTTTTTGAGAAATCGGGTAAGGCTAGTGTGATAAGATTTTGCATGTGAGTTTTGAGGGTGGTGAATGCGTTCTCGGCTTTATCGTTCCAGATAAATTCCTTGGCTTTGAGAAGGTCGGTTAATGGTGTGGCTATGTGAGCATATTGTGGCACGAATCGACGATAGTACCCTGTAATACCCAAAAATGCTCGTAATGTGGTGAAAGAGTTTGGTTTCGGCCACTGTTGAATAGTTATTATTTTCTCTGGTTCTGGATCTTTCTACCAATGCCTGAATACGATGTCCAAACGAGATATCGGTTATGCGAAGACACTTTTTGATGCCTATTGCATGGAAACTGATGATCTTTTAAGGTTTCGAAAACAAATCTAGTAAAGTGAGCATAGGATCTTCTTTCGAGCACTGTAAACAAAATGTCGTCGAAAAAACACCAAGACTAACTTTGCGTAGAACCCGACCGAAAAGATCTTTCATAGCCGACTGAAACGTTGATGGAGCCATTGGTTAGACATACGGCATTACCCAAAAACTATTAATGGCCATCCGTGTGTCGAATGCGGTTGTGTGGCTATCTTTTTTCACTCGAATTTGATGGTAGCCCGAACGGAGATCAATTTTAGAGAAGATGTTTGCACCATTAAGTTCGTCTAAGAGCTCATCAATAGTTGGGATTGGAAAACGATCACGAATGGTGACTGCGTTTAGAGCTCGGTAGTCAACACAAAAACGCCAGGTACCATCCTTTTTCTTCACTAATAAAACCGGTGAGGAAAACGGGCTTTGACTTGGTTGTATGATTCCATCGCGCAGCATTTCGTCAATTAATTGGGTCATTACTTTTTTCTGAAAATGAGGGTATCGGTATGGCTTCACATTTACGGGTTTGTTGTCGTTGAGTAGGGGTATCTGGTGGTCATGGGGTCGTGAAGGTGGTAATGTATGTGGTGTAGCAAAAACAGTTTGAAATTCAGTCAGTAAGTTGGTGATGAGAGGGTCGGAATGGGTTAGTGAATCTGTGGTGTTGCTGGAGGGTTCCAAAAGTAAGGCATGAAGTGAATCAATTGACCCATGGCGAAGCATAGAAGATACGGAACTTGAAAGTACCTGTTTGTTCATGGGTTCTCCTGTGAGGGTGATGGGATTACCATTGATGGTAAAGGATATTTTTGGTATGGAGACAGTCAGCAATGATCGGCTACTAGGAGTCCCCAACCATAGCGATACAAGGACACATCGGCTACTTGTACTGGAAAAACGCAAGATTGGAATTTGAAATCTGCTTTTGAAGTTGTAATGGAACGTCTGGACAGTGCCCTTGGCAGGGAAGTGTTTTGGGACGTTACCACCTATAGTCCGCAATAGGGTTGTAGCAGGTTTTGTTGGGAGTTCCAATTTGATTGATCGTGGCTGTTTTTTCATTGTGGGTACTACACAATCTATCAAAACTGTACTGGGACTGCAGTTGATATCTCCTGTGATACGAAGAGTTTGTAGAGAGGGAATACCAAAATAGGCCGCATCAGATAAAGACATAAATTGTGGGGGTGCTGTTTTTGTTTCCTGTTGATCGGGTGGTTCGTTTTCAGAAGGGATGTGATCATCATTATCCACAATCAGCAAGAATTGTGGAGGTGAACATTTGTGGCCAGGAAAGAACTTTTCGGGGCATCGAAAACACAAACCTTCTTTTCGACGTAGTTGTATAGCTTCAGGTGATAGTTTAGTGAATGGTAAGGGTTTGGGTGGCGACGGCATTAATGGTGGTATAGTCGTTACAGGTGGTGTTGTAGTTGTTGGTTTTGTTAAAATTAGGTGGTAGGGCTAGGGACGTTGGAAAAAGGGTTTATGGAGGTTTGTTGTTAGAATAAGATATTTGTTGCTTAAGGTGATTTGATTTGAATAAATGGATAAATTTATCCTCATACGTCTAGCTAGTCACATGATTCTTCAAAGGTATTGGGGCTTAATGATAGCTATTTCGGCCTGTATCTCAGGTTTATGCCCAGAATAAACCAATTGAGTAATATGTTTGGGGCTGGAGAGACACTGTAATACGATTCTGGTCGTTCGATTCGGTTTGGCTATTCTGTCACGTTCTTGTTTGCGAAGTTTAATTGGGTTGCCTCATGATTGTCAAAGTTGATGGCCGAAAATTCGGAAAAGTTCAAGGATGTTTAAATGCTGTCCAGTTTCTAGCAAGCCGTTTGTAGATTGTTTTGGTACCATGTTAATGCTCGCCAACGGAAGAGAATGATGTGAGGGTGACTCGTCTTGTCGGTGGAAATTTGATAATATGTGAAATTGTTCTTCTGCTTGAAATTTTCCAACTCTAAAGGGTGTTGAGCCATCAAAATTGGGAGTTGAAGTTTTGGTGGTTCGTGGGTTTCGTGGTTGGTTTGAGGTTAAGTGGGAGGGGGGATGACGGCCGGTCCTTCCTCGTCGGTTTCAGATTGATATCGACAGCGCGTCGGTGGATACATTGATTGATGGTCGGGTGTGTTTTCATTTTGTGCGTCGAGTTTTTGTTGAGGTTGGTTGGTGGCTTGGATAATGCTTGAATTTGGGTGTATGATGTGGCTTTGTTGTTTGCAGAATTGGTTGTGATATTAATCAATTGGTTTAATTGGTCGTTGGCATTTGATGACATTTCATCAGAGGATGAAACGTCTTTTCGCGGTGGCATGATGGAGGATGTTGAGACGTGAATGAAAGCACCAAAATGATAGAGCCTTTTTTAGTAGGCAAACGACTCCAAAGAATTAAGAGAAGAGACAAGAGTTTTGGGGCAATTTTCTGATTAAATTCCAAATGCAACAATTACAAGTATTTAAAGATGCATGAGAATACATGTCCACCATGCCATGTTTGCATGTCCACCATGTCCCTTCCCTTATTCTAGCCATGATCTACCACTATCATATCCTAAATGCATGCAACTATGTTGAATCAATTCAATTACTAAAAGTATCAGAACAATAAAACGTGCAGAAATAAACGTGCTTGTTAACAACTCCTTATGATGGACTCCTTAATCCAAAACTGCTGGGCTTTTGTTTGATGAGGTTTGGGTTCGGCCTCAATCTGGGTTGGGCCTGGGCCGTGCCAGTAAGCAGACTGGTCGTATCAGTTTGTCTCGTCGCTAAGGTACATTTGATACACATGTACTTACGTTTCTATGCATACAAGTTTTTTATACGCAACGTGCACTTTGCATAAAGGTTTGACTTTGTCTTGTTATTGTGCAGCAACTTATTAGGGGTAGCCGGATTTTGATGTTAGCGAACGAGTTGTTATTCTTGGGTGTGGACAAATGAGTCAGGTACATAAGTTCTTTATATTTGATATTAAAAGATGCATAAGTTGGTCGGACTTTTTATTTCTTTTAAAACGCATGTTCTTGCCAACTTCTTGTCCACTCCATAGGCCTCTAGGATAGATGGTGAAGCTGATCCCTCTATCGTAAAGGTTAGTTGAAAAACAAACCTAAAATGAATTCCGAGTTGTAATAATCTTGTCTAAAATTTTGTATGAAAAAGACTAATAATGACCGAGGCACTATTGAGTCTTAAGGAAGTCGGGGCAATAAAGGCGCTCTTAGGTCTTAGATTTTCAAGACTAGCACCAAATGATGTTGTTTTAGACTCTTTAATTTGTTCTTTAAAAAAATTCGTGTTCATTTTGTTGTAAAGTACTTAGATTTTAATATTAATAGTTTATAGGATTTCACAGATGTTACTCTTTTTTATGTGACCAAGCTCTGACACTACTTCCTTTCCACAACAGTGTTAATAATTGCTCGAACGGACCCGAGACCGGGGGAGAATTGGGAAGTGGATTCCCTTCAAAAAATGATATTCATTTGATATTTTGTATTTCAGAATTCTTAAAACTTATTTTGTAATTCATGCATATATTTATTTATTTTGTTCTATTTAATAAATATATTTTTATAAAGTTATTCACACTTTAAGTGTGAAGAATCTCTTTAAAATCATCGCACTTGAAAATGTGAAGAATTATGAATTGTTACACATACAAGTGTGATGATTTTTAAAAAAAATTTGCTTTATAATCCTCACACTTATAAGTGTGAAATTATCCATACAATTTTACACACTGGTATAGATTTTTCGATTCTACACGCTTTATAGTGTGAAAACATGCTTTAATAAATGTGATTATTTAACTAATTTGTTGTAGTGCACGTAATAGTTAGAACTCATAAAGCACAATGTAACTACATACCTCATGATGCATTATGCCATTATGTGAAAGCTACAATGAGAGAAAATGACACTACACAAGTAGCTTATATAATACTCCACCTTCATTATAGATGATTAAAGTTTAAAACCACACAAATCTAACGAGTATAATCTACTCTCTGCTAATTCTCTATTTTATAGATATTCGAAAAGAACATTTCATACTCTCAAATATCTCCATGTTTCGGAATTGTTCCATATTTTTCTCTAAAAGCCTAGAATTTTTATAATATTTAATTTGTTATAAACCTTGTCTTTGTATCATGTATGCGTTGAATTGAATGAAATGAGATGAAATTTAGTATTTGATACCATTGTGCTGAACTCATATTAGTTTGGATATGTTGCTAGTCTTAAACCATTTTAGCCAAAACACCAGGACTTGGTACGGTTCCCAAGTCAAGTTGCGTGCAATGAAAATGTCGATTAATCGATTTAGTAATGGATTTTTTTTGTAAAAGCATGAGTTCGAATTTCTGTGAGTATACCACCACCATATGCCATGCTAGTAAAAAATACCCACATCCTTGGGTCTCATAGCCAATATGTGGCGGTTAAGAGGTAACCTCAATGTCCCTAGAGCAAGGAAGGTGTTGGCAAACTTTGAACCTCTGACCTCGCTCATTGATTGATCACCTCCTTACCGCTAAGGAAAATAGGACTCGTCACACAATAAGGCATGATGGTCTTATGAGACACAAACATGAAAACCAAAAGTTTGGATTGCTTTTAATATTAATTTTAGCAAATAAACAAAATAAAAATTGCTATCTTATCAATGGCTACTACTAATCTATCCTCAAAACTAAAAGCCTTTCATCTTATTCAACTTCAGTGGATATCATATAAGATCTTAGGAAGATATAACCGAAGGAAAGAACGGCATCTCTGCAGTTTTAGTTGCCATAGTTTGCTCGCTTTCTTCTATGAGGATCCTCTCGAGGGATGAAAAAAGAAATCCTGCATGGCGGCATCCGTCTATGGAGATAATTAGTACTGTATTAGATATCAAAGCTGTCTTAGCCCTTAACTGAAAGCAATCCCAACTAAGAATTGCGGTGTATATATCGTGAGATAGTTAGCTTCATATATGGTTACAAAGTTATAATGTTTCTACAGTAATATAAACTTTTGGAGTTAACTGATTTAGGATGTTATTTGAATAAAAAAAACATTTGGATTTATGGGCCATTTTGACCCATTTGACCCGCTCTATGTACTTTTACCCTTCTAACTTTTCAGTGATAAAACATAATTCGAATCGACCTACTCATAAGTAAATGGATTAAAACTGCCAATTATGTCAAGATTAGTAGATAAACCGCTTATATTTTGGGATGTCGATGGACTTCTTTAGAACACTAGAGCTAGAGCATACCTGAACTACAGTTCATCCTTTACAGAATCTTGTTGTGCTGTTTTTTCCTTGTTCTTCTTAATAAAATCAATAATTTTATCCTTGGTTCTCTTTCCGCTATACTGCAACAACTTTCCGCTTGCTGACTTGAAGTACAATGTAGGATAACCCTTAATTTCAAAGCCTTCATGTACAATATCATTTGCGGTAGCATCCTATACATAGTAAATGAAATACCTCAACAGGTTTTACATAAAAGACACAATACATTTAAAAGAGTATAAAAGAAAACATTATATGTTACTAAATGTTAGTACTAAACTAAGGCAATATCAGTTTGTGTTAAGAGCTCTTACGATCTTAGCAATGACAACGTCATCATCTTTATCTTTTGCAAATGACTTTGCAACTTTAACCAGGACTGGACCCAACTTTTTACAATGTCCACACCAGGGAGCGTAGAACTCCAACAGAACTGTAGAATGTTGAATGTTCGGTTAGTGGCTGTTGATGCAAGAATTGTAACTAAAAAAAATTACTATAACTTTGTGTACCATTTTTTCCTGACTTGTAAACAATGTCGTCAAAATTGTCAGCAACCACCACCTTAACTGGTTGATCATTAACAGCAGGCACAGGCTCGGATTTCACATATGGTGCAACTTTCCCATCCTGCATGTTTAATCAACATCATTATCACAACGTCATAGCCACAATTACAAACTAAAAGAAACTAAATACTTAGAAAAAAGAAGAAATTTATTGATAAGAATCACCTTGTAATCCGTCAACCATGATTCAATGTGGTCAGGCTCAATGTTTGGTTTCACATACTTCTCTTTATCATTATTATTTATAATGATGACAGGAAGATGGTCTTCTCTAATTCCATAAAACTGTTGATCCAAACTTTAGTACTAATGCATGCATTAAAATACGTAAATGGACTGCGAGATACTAACCTCAAAAGCGCCCTTACTAGTCTCAACATCTGCAATCAGAAAACGTATTCCAGTTCCCTTATGCTCATTAGCAATGTCATGATATTTGGACTCAAAATCTCCAAAAGATTTGCTTGTAAAGTTCACGAAAAGCATAGCCTACCATTTACACAATATCTCGTTACAAAACTTTATTAATAAAATAAGATATGTGCCTTCTAAAAAGAGAAACTAAACTGGAAAAATTCTGCAGTATAAAATCTTTATCTTGTGAATCACATGCTAAAAGTTTGAACAGATCGGCTGTGTAGAAAGGATTATAAACAAAAGGAGGAAATTTCACAAGCTATCTGCAAATAAATATAGTAGAAGTAACAAAAGTATGATTTTAAGGTTTTTCGTTCACCTTTACATTAGGAGTGCTAAAATATTTGATGACGAAGGGGTGATGTTTTGGATCATGATTAAAGAAAGTTAAAGTAGGAATGGTCGCCTCCTCAATAAACTTCTCTAATGCAGCCAAATCGAAATCCTGACAGATAGTTTTTTTTGTTAGAAAGAGGTGCATTGAAAAGTTAGAAAGGAAGTGAATCAAATTCATACCAAATGATGCTTGATTGCCGAATGTAGAGCTTACCTCAAAATCTACTACAAGCTCATCAAAAGGCTTGAACAAACGGACAAGCGGTCCAGAGACAGAAGTGTCACCTCGTGGTAAAAGTTTAGCATCTAATGTATGAGCAAACTCATAATCGGATCGCAGTTTTTCAGATAAAGCAAAAAATGTATTGAACTTTTCTCCAGATAATTCAGGGAATACTCCAACCTAAGAAACAAAACAAGCACATTACACATGTTTTACTAAATAATATAGCTAGAGGCTGACATATGGTGGGCTGAATAACATTTCAAAATGGGTCCGGGTTGAACAAGCAATTTTTAGTATGGGTCAAAAGGGGCAATGTTGGGTTGGGTTAAGACACACAAAAAATTGTCCATTTTTTTTAATTAGTTAAGGTGTTAATTATTATCAGAAAAGAATATTATTCAAATAATCTTAATCTTTGAGTGAAAACACTTTAGGACGTTGATTATAAATAAAAAAAGGCTCTAGGTGAGTTTTAAATCGTTTGTCCCGTTCGACCCATTTATGTTTTGGCTATTTTTTGTTCGACATGTATGATAAAAGCACAACAACGTAAATGAGCGAAAATTGTCACCCATAAATATACTGCAATATTGTGATAAATACAGATCGAAAAGGGTATGACAAACTCACAATAACGATCTTATCTCCCTCAATAAGAGTGCTACCATCTTCTACAGATTTAATTTCAATAGAAGCAGGTCCGGTTTGTTTCTTCATGTAGGCAACTATTCCTTCTGCAACTCTAGGTCCTTTATAACTTTGAATAAGTTTTCCACCATCTTTAATGACTTTAAGTGTTGGGAAACTCTTAATGTCATACTCATTGGCCAAGTCTTTATTCTTTTCATCATTGGCGTCAACTTTTGCTAGAACAACTGGTGGTTCATTACTACTTAATATAGAAGCGGCGTTCTCAAACTGTTGATTTTATAAACAAGTTATAAGCTCGATCATTAAGGGTAAATGTTACGTAAGAAACATTGTATGAAGAAAAACAAAATCCTCTAGACAATGTTAAGTTGTGGATACGATGATGATTACCTCCGGAGTAAGTTCCTTGCAGTGGCCACACCTGGCGAGCCATGAGAAATCAGCAAACAAGATGTAGTGTTAGCATGACACAAATATATGATATGTATGCTAGTTGCGATTACTAAACATGTATGTTTTTTATTAACATGTATCTTAAAAAGCAAATCAAAAGTATCGTCACCTTGCACGGACGGAACCAGGAATAAAACAGATTAGATGCCTTTAACAATAGCTGAACAAGAAGAGAAACACATTCTTTGGACCAATACATTTTTAAAAAATTGACATTTTTTACAAAATTTGACACTACAATGTACAAATCCATGGTGTCCCGTGAACCCTCGACCCACCCTGGTTACGCCGCTGTCACCATGATGGCATAATCCCCTCATTCCTCAAAACAACAAAGAAAACTGAATATATGACAATACATACAATAAGAATATAACGATAATGAAGCTTTAAATATCAAGGTGTCGGTTAGTTTACGTACCACGGTGCATAAAACTCAACGAGGACATAATCATGTTTGGTAATAGTTTGAGTGAAGTTGGATTGATCAAGAGTTAGAACAAACTCTTTAGCATCATCGGCTTCAACAACATAATACGATGCTAGTAGTACGAAGAAGATGATATGAACCCTTTCGAGAGCCATTGCCGGAACTGAATCTCGTACGTATTGCTTCAGAGTAACATTGAACGAGTGATCAGCTGATAATAAGTGAACAAGACTCGGTAATATTTAGCATACTATTCGCAGCTATTCATAACTAAATATCAACTACTTGCATGCTTACAACATGTAAGTATTCAAAGTTTCCACGTGGCATGTTATCGTGGTTTGGTCAATGAAACTAACAAATTTAACGTGGCACATTTAACAAAGCATACAAGAAAATAAGCTTTTTACATCTTACTTTACATAACATTTTTTGTAAGATTATTTAAAAAAAATTGGACTTTACTTAACAAGCATCATCAAATAGAAGCTAGAAATTGAAACTTAGGGCATGCTTGGTTCATTTAAAGGAATAGAAAAAGGAATAGCAAAGATAATGCAAAGGAATACTATGGGGTATTATCGATATATATTTTAAATATGTAACACAATTACAAAAATATAGATTCAAATAAAAAATCAAAAAAATAAATAAATATTAGTTTGGTTTGTGAGAATGACTCGGGGGAGTAAAAAAGAGGATGAGATGTTACTATAATGAAACTAACAAATTTAACGTGGCACATTTAACAAAGCATACAAGAAAATAAGCTTTTTACATCTTACTTTACATAACATTTTTTGTAAGATTATTTAAAAAAAATTGGACTTTACTTAACAAGCATCATCAAATAGAAGCTAGAAATTGAAACTTACTTTTAAGTTACTCGGTATAACTTTTTGATCTTAACTGTTTATGAAACATAATCCCCTTTAAAAGCTTTTATATATAATCCTTATTTAAAAATAAAAAAAACTTATTCCAAAATAGTTTAATCTGTTCGCTTGAGTGTTTACAAACAAAAAATAAACAAATTATAATATGTGTAATTAATGTTAATTTTTAATTGATAAAAAAAATTATCCTCATAATTAATATAGAAATTAAGAATGAGTAATTAATGCATGTTTTAGTTATAAAGGTAAAACAAATAATTACTATCAAAAATAAAAAACCGGATACTTTTTTCTGTTACAAACAAAAATAGTAAGTTGAATTTTTTTTATGAGACATAGGTAGTATTTTTTAAAATAAGTTTTAGTTTATCATATCATGCAACCCCAACCATGTATTATGTGCACCTAATATGCGATTAGATATTATTAATGTTAGGAATCGAGAAAAGACTCGGTAAAATAGTATATTGTAGCTCGTAGTCAATCGTTCAGTTACGTGTAAGCTAACCGGGCTAAGCCCATGGACTATCCATGGGCTTGCCGTCCAGATGAAGTACTATATAAGCCATCTCCATCCCATCGAGAGAGTGTTTGTAGGTTCCTAATTTCACACACTTATGATCTTAGAGAGAGAAAGTTAGAGAGAGAGAGATGGATGGAGAGAATAAGTAAAAACACACTTTGATGTGTGTGTCAAATGATTTCTTCCAACACCCTCTCCATGTGTGGAGAGGGTTTAAATAGTTCTTACACGCCCCATAAAACGGGCTATGGTGTGGGCTTACAGTGGGTAAAGACCCGGCCCAACACCATACATCATACGATTACTGTACCCACTACGAGCTATGCTAAATAAGAAATATATAGGGTGACCGAGTCTTTTTTTCTTAATCCTAACAGTGTTGGTCATTTGTAAGAACTCCCATTTTATGTTATTTTACTTTCTCTCTCTACAAGTGTCATCCATTCTCTTTCTCTCTCTAGTTTCTCTTTAGAATCTCATCTAGGGCTTGATTTGTGATATCATCAATTTGTATCAGTCGCCATGGGGTGATTGTGTGAGTTTGTGCGCGTTTTTTAGATCAAAAAGTACGGTTTTTATAAGGTTTTTGATGCAGGCCCAAGTGTTGAAGAACGAGCCCTTTTATTTCTGGAGGCGCAAGACCGTGTGAAGAAA
>BQNB010005658.1:9765-93970 GCA_026074375.1 Tanacetum coccineum
CAAGAAAAAGACCATAAACCTTCAAAAACCAAACTTTTGATCTAAACTAACCAAGAAAACGCACACACAATCTATCTAATCATCCCATGGGCTCTGATACCAATTATAGGATATTGGTTATCACAATACAAGCTTAGGAATGATGGGTTGGCCGAATTTTTAGAGAGAGAAAGTGACTAGTTCTAGTGAGAGAAACACCTTATAGTGTGTAAGATAAATTGAAAAACCAACCCTTCCCATGACTAGAAAGGGTGTTTAAATACATGAGTTTTATGCCCCTAAGTGGGCTATGGTGTGGGCTAACATGTGGGTAAAGACCCGGCCCAACACCATAAGTCATACGCTTACGATTCAACTACGAACTATGCTATTCTAGACAGTACACGGGGTGACCGAGTCTTTTTCTTAAACATAACAGAGACGATGGATTTTTTTTTGAAGAAAAAGAAAGAAAAGGGCTTAATCTTCAAGGTTGATTTCGAGAAGACTTGTGATTGTATCAATTACAGATTCTTACTTTGGCATTACAAGAAGAATAGGTTTTGGGAATAAGTGGATTAAATGGGTGAATACGTGTCTTAGGTCGTCATCTATGTCCATTCTAGTTAACGGATCTCCTTCGGAGAAATTTGGACTAGAGCGGGAAGTTAGACAAGGGGATTCGTTGTCCCTTTTTTTATTTATATTGGCGGCGGAGGGTCTAAATGCGATTGTATCTAAGGCGGTGGAGAAAGGCATTTTTAGAGGTGTTGTGGTTGGGGATAACAATGTCATGGTGTCTCATCTCCAATATGCGGATGATACGATATTCTTTGGAGAGTGGGATAAAGAGAATGCTAAATCGCTAATGTGTATTCTCAAGTGCTTTGAAGAAGTGTCCGGGCTAAAAGTTAATTACAACAAAAGCAAGATTTATGGTATTGGGGTCAACGAGGAGGAGTTGGAGGAGATGGCGAGATGGATGGGGTGTAGTATTGGGAAATTTTTGTTTATTTATTTGGGGCTCTCGATTGGAGAAAACATGAGGCGTATTAAGTCTTGGGGTCCGGTTCTGGAGATAATCAAAAAGAGACTCGCGGATTAGAAAGCTATAACGATGTCGTTCGGGGGTCGTCTAACATTGGTAAACTTGGTTCTTGGTAGCTTGCCTTTGTATTACTTTTCGATGTTTCGCGTGCCTTTGAGTGTTATCAAAAATCTTGAGAGTATTACAAATAATTTTTTTTGAGGTGGGGTGGGGGAGGGGAGTAAAAATAGTTTCTTAGTAGTGGATTCGGTTCTTTGCCTATCTTAGGAGGAGGGGGGGGGTTCTTAATGTGGGGTCTTTAAGGGTAAAAAACTTAGCATTGCTAGGTAAGTGGTGGGGGAGATTTAAAAGGGAGGGTGAGAGTTTGTTGGTTAGGGTTATTAAGTGGTTATTCATGGTGTTATGGGGGGGATTTGGGAGAGAGTAGGGATGCGTTGGTGTAGCGTGCGATGTGGGGGGGGCGGGAATGGGGGGTTGGTAGGGACTGTGAAGATTGGCGCGCGAAGAGAGATTGTTGAAAGCGTGGTGGTAGAGTTTACTTCCTCTTGGGGTGGGATTTTGGGTGATAGGAGGGATATTATGTTTTGGGTAGATAGGTGGATTGATAATCAGAGACTTTGCGATAGATTTCCTAGGTTATATCATTTAGATATGAGGAAGGAGAGTAATGTGCGGGAAAAAAAGGTAGTGGGATAATGGCAAGTGGTGTTGGTGTTGGGAGTGGGATTGAATTAGAGAAATTGGGGGTAGGGTTAGTAAGGAGTTAGAGGAGCTTTTAGGGTTTTGCATAATGTTGTCATTCAAAATGATTGTAGGGACACATAGAGACAGAGGCTTAGAAAAGACGAGAAGTTCACGGTCAAAGGCTTATCAAGATTGGTGGAGGAAAAGATTCTTCACGTGGATAGTGTTGGACAAGGTACATTATGCAACAAGTTAGTGCCTAAGAAAGTTAACATTTTTGTGTGGAGGGCGCTCAAAGGAAGACTACTGGTTCGTGTCGAGTTAGATAGAAGAGGCATTGATTTGGACTCGGTTCTTTGTCCAAGTTGTAACAACAGTGTGGAGACTTGTGCTCATTGCTTGACCACTTGTGGCTTAGCTTTGAGTGTTTGGGAAAAGATTTTTAATTGGTGGAAAGTGGGTGATGTTAATGTGTTCTCTATCGATGTATTCTTTTCATCTAATGTTAATGTTAATGTCCCCACTCTCCTTTCTCGTGTTTGGCAAGCGATTTCATTTGGAAAGAAAGGAATGTATGTGTGTTTGGCAAAAAGATTTCGAGTACAAATAAAATCGTTTAAGATATCCAACTAAAAAGCTACGAATGGATTATGAGAAGATCGATCAAATATAAAGAGTTAGATTGGCAACAATGGCTTCGGGACCTAAGTATTTGTCGGCTTCGTTATGTTTTTTTTTTCTTGGCGTTGTCAGTTGATGTCAGATGCTCGGATTAAATGGGGGAGTGTGTCCAGGCTTGTGCTATGTCTTTAAGTGGCTGGAATGTGGTTTCGTTCGTCCTTTAGTTTCTACTTCATAGCTGTTGCAAATGAATGTTGGGTCTGCATGTGTAGTGATGTGATGCAAGTTTTTTCTTCAATCGCCCAGCGTATTCAGTTAGATTTATATGTTTGCTGTTCCATATCAGGTGGTGCTTGGTTTTGCAATGTGTTTCTTTCAGTTTGTGGTTTTTTGTGAGTTAGCTTGTTTCATTGTGTGAGTTGTATTTGTTTTTGTTTTTTTGGTCTCTCTCGCTATTAATTAGCTTGATTAGTTGTGAGAGGATGCCGTGTATTATATTTTGTACCATTGTTTTGGTTATGTATGTTTATCCGTCGCTCATTTCTAAAAAAATAAACATGAGATAGAACTCAGAAGACAGTGTTCTCAAAGAGATAAAATTCCGTTGCATGGTTAATAAACTTAGTTCCAAACACGTAGAACTCACATATATCATCCCAAATCGTAAAAATAGCAATATTTGAAGTCCTTATCTATGTAAACTAAGAAATATGTAAGTTGATACTTCAAATTTACCATCTTTAGTTTTTGGTAACCCACTTTATAACCAGGTGGCAAATACCAATGGCGGTTTGATTGTTTGCTCTTTTTGGGTCTGAAATTATTTGTTTATATAACCACCAACTCTAGTCATGAAAGTTCTTTTCTACAAACCCTGCATTTTTTAAGAAACATTCCTTTGTATATTCTAGAGTTTTGGCTTTATCGAATTAGCTTACATGAGGAAATTGACGTTTATCCATGTATCTAACGTTACCAAATTATGTGATAAATTAGGCTGCTAGTCATACTGCTTAGTTAATCTTAGAGAAAATTGCAAAAATCTTTCTTAATGTTTAGCCAAATTGCATGTTTCGTCCCAAATAGTTTGAAAGTGCATAGATAGTCTCAAAATCAAACTATTTTGCAAAAAATTGTCCCTGGGGTTAAACGAGTTGGAATACATGCAATTTGCTAAATCTTAGGGACGAAACAATGCATGTTGGCCTGATCAATCTATGTCTGGTGTACTGATTTTTGCACTTTGGGCTAAAACCTTAGGGACGATTTTTGCACTTTCAAACTATTTGAGAGGATACATGGCCAATTTGGCATAAACCTTTAAGGAGTGATTTGTGCAATTTACTCTTAGTATGCTTCTTAATTCTATGTGGTTTGAGATACGCCACAATATTACATAGATGATATTTTTGAGCGATAAAAAACTTTATAATTGTCGAAAGAGTAGTGAAGTATCCCCCTTATGGGGATCGATATCCAAACAAAGAAGATCAAAGGAACAAATTTCTTCCATTTTTTCCATTTACAGTTCAATGGTTTTAGAAATCCAATAACCAACCATATATAAAACCCAAAAAAAAAAAACACACCCATCTACCCTCATTTAATAAAATTTTCTCTCTATAAACAAAACACACTACCGACGACTGTCTCTTACTCCCAACAGGTAACTAAAAACACCCTTACGCGGAAAGGTGCAAACAAACCTATTCTCCGCCTGGTACGCTAACAACCTCCCGCCAAGAAACCGATACATCTGTAGCGTCTTGGTACCTCTCGCCAAAGCCTAACATACTTTTCCACCGAAACACAATAACCTCACGAGCGGAAAATCCAACAACCTCCCGACTAGGAACCCTCTAAAATCTCAGCTGGCGATCTCATCAAACCTCGCCGGAAACTGTTAACCAACACCTCTATCTTCATTATAACACATCAGGTTGCGCTTCATAGTATGTTGTTCACCCATCGCATATGGGAGCGAAAACAATAACCTCTCCGGGAAAAAAACAAATTCTCGCCTGGAAATGAGAGGGAGAACAGTTAGATGATCGTTCTATGGAGCTGTGATTAAACAGAATTCGATCTGTAATACAGAAAATGTTGTTGAAGACGATAATGATCTAGAATTAAGGAAAAGAAGATGGTATGGATAAAGATGCGGATATAGAAGAAAGCTTTGTTGCAAGAGAAAATAACAGGTAAAATCTAATATGTGATTTGTTGTTCTCTTCTGGTCGTTTCGCTATTTTCATGATGGAAATCACATGTGATTTTGCTGTGAATCACATTTGTTTTTGTCTCTTAGTTGTTTCATTATTCATAAATGGATAAATCACATGTTGATTTTGGTGAATCACATGGTGATTTTTCTCTGTACGCGCGCGCGCGTACATACTTGTTTTTGTAAATGGAAATATCGACGTTGTGATTTTTGTTTATCACATCCGTACTTTTGCCTTGTGTTCCTCTAGTTGTTTCAGTTATTCTTAAATGGAAATTACATGTGGATTTTGGTGAATCATATTGGTGTTTTGTGTATGGAGTTGTTTTATTATTCGTAAATGGAAAATCACATGTGATTTTTGGTGAATCACAATGTGGTGATTTTGCTCTGTAGATATAGTGTGTTCGTGTCTGAATGTCATAAATAGGGGAGGAGAAATCAGACATGTGATTTTGAGGTGTATTCAGATGTGATTTTTGGTGTAATCAGTCATGTGTTTTTGGTGAATCAGAGTGAGAGTGTTTTACTGATGTAGTTGTTTCATTATTCTGAAAATGCGAGTAATCTCATGTGAGAGTTTGCTGTGAATGACATAAGTGAGAATTATGCTTTGTAGTTGTTGTGGGCTATACTAAAAAGAAGTTTTTTATTTTTTAAGAAATGAATCACATGTGATTCTGTATGCGTGAAATCACAGGGATTGAGTGGTATATGTTTTGTCATGAATCTCATTTGATGCCTGTCTCGTTTGATATACAGGGTTTGGTATGTGAAGAAACACAATAAAAGGCTACAGATTCAGATTGGGAGCCTCAGTTTACAAGGAATTTATATACCAGTTGAGGGGAGATGCGTAACTTATAGTTAAAGTGGAGCCTCATATACAAGGAATTCTTATACCAGTTGAGGGGACGTACATTGATGTAGAAAGAAGTAAATCACACATGATTATGTTTTGTTGTGTTTTGTTATGGGAAAATGTAAATCAAGTATGATTTTTTCTTTGTTGTTGTAAACTAAATCACTTGTGATTAAGTTTTGATCTAGAAATAACAATGATAGACTATTAGGTTTGTTAATTACCTGAAAGTATGAACTATTAATTTGCTATGAGATTCTTTTATCAGAATCACATGTGATTCCTGTGTGAATCCCATGTGATCGGTGTGTGAATAACATGTGATCCATGTACATGGTAAATAAAACTCAGTACGAATCACATGTGATTTGTACAACATTTGATAATTGACAAAAACATAATTAAAAAACATACATAGACATGTTTAACTTTTGATACTTGACAAAATGTGATTTTGTACAAAATCACATGTGATTTGTCTCAAAATCACATGTGATTTTGCTCAAATCACATGTTGTACACACCATACTTTTGGGGTTAGTTATTCATGTCGCTTATTCATATCAGCCTTAGTTTATTCTAACAACGTATCCAGAAAATAATATAATCTCTCTTGAAATTAAGCAATCTAGTGACTCATCCGTAAATCACATGTGATTCATGTATAAATCACATGTGATTCATGTAAAAATCACATGTGATTCACCTGTATCAATAAGTAAGAAAATAGCTCAATATGCCAACCAATAGAACCTTAGGATGTCAATACTGTTAAACAAAACTCACTACAAATCAATAATCTAATGTAGTACAAATAAGTTATCTAATGTAGTACAAATCAAAATTGTGTGAGAGAAGTGATGTTTTCATTTGGTGGAGATAAGAACAGATTCGATAGTATAGATGTTTCACGATAAAGTAATGAATACTTTAAGATTCGACAGCTCCCTAGCCCCCGCTAGAGTTGCGGAATTCTTAATCTTGCAATCAACATCGTTTCCATCCACTTTGTCAACCTGCGCAAGTCCAGTCATTATGAACATATCATACTTAGTTTTGTACACAGTTAATTGTTCTCAAATTTTGGGAGTGCATGTATTTGCTATTATTTTGAGTATGCATGTATTTGTTATTATGGGTTATACACAGGTGAAAGACGTATGCTTCAGAAACAGCCATCATAAACAACAGCATTAGACATGCATATCGACATCTAAATTGTTCGCCAACCAAATATTAACTCATCCTATATGAGGAGGAAAAAGAGAAGTGTTGCATTTTTTTACACTCAAAAATGAAACAAATGTCATACATCCAGCCAAACATAAGGTGGCGTTTCACTTCGCAGTAAACAAGTACTAGGACCAAGCAAAAATAGTGTCCATCCTTTCTTGACAAGCCTGCCAGAACACCACATAAAGAATCTCATAAGCCTAAACAAAAATGGTAAGCAATATACAGATAAATACCATTAAATGAAAAACCGTTACAAACTTTATGGTAAATTATAAACTTCAAAAAGTATTTCGAACTTAACACATCTTAAGAGCACAAAAATTCATTAAGCTGCAGGTTAGTATCGTTTCCTAGTTACATGGCTGACATCAGTTAATGAAGTGAAATTATCACATTAGCAAGTCCATCAAAGTTGATTGGTAGTACTTGAGAAATAGCTTCCTGACCATTGTCAGGGGTGAGGATAACATTATCATCCTATTGAAGGGAAATGGCATTCTCACTCTTGTTCACAACCTGCATCTCAGCACCAATTGTATCGAGCATAACCTGGAGGTAAAAGATATTAAGTTCAAAACAATAATTAAATCCGCAACAAAATCAATTACTCTGTATCATGTAACTCTAGCTTTAAAAATCACCAAAATCAATTACTCCTATGAAACAATTATCATATCGAAATACCAAATTAACAAGAAGAATTCCTAGCTAAAACTAACTATAACTCTTTCAAAAACACAAATACAAATCTGACATCATACATCATACTATTAACAATAAAACTACATAGTAAATAATAAAACTTATAAATAAAATAAAATAAAATAAATTATACCAGACATGCCAGCTTTAAGGCACCCAAAAATAACATCAACAGATCGTGATCTCGGCCCTACGATCTTTGTCATCACTGGAAAGAAATTCTACACACACATACATAGCCACGTCATCAATACATATACATCATATAACATGAAAAAAAAACAGATCTGCAAATGAATAAAATGAAGCCATAACTTTTCTATCCCGTAGTTGGAGTAGCTATACTTGATTTGGAGTGTGTGTGTTTGTAACAGGTGGGGTGAGGTGCGACCGAAGGTGGTGAATGAGAGCGGTGGGGTGTGACGACGGTGGTGGGGTGGATAGGTGTGTGTGTGTTTCTAACGGGAATGTGTGTGTGTGTGGGTGGGTAGGTGAAAATGAAAGAGAATAAAGTGACCCCTGTGAATTGTATTAGGGAAATTACGAAATTACTAAAATGACCATCTTATTATATCTCAACCATAGGATTTGTTTTGAAATGAACGGCCCAGATCGAATGGTTTATACTTTTTTAGAAGAGTGTTCCTTGTGGAACTTTTGTGTAAATGCAAATAATTGGTGACAATATTGTGGTTAAATATTACGCATAACGTTTATTTTCTACAATCTAAAACATCAAACTCAATAAACAGAATACTACTGTATCATTATACTAACTTCATTTTGATTAGAAACTTATTTAACAATAACATTTAACATTTAACATTTTCTAAATCATTTATTTTTATGAGCTCACACAATAACAATTAAAATATTTGATTTATGAAGTGTTATATAACATATGTTATGGATGCATATTTTAGAAATTGATGATACATAAAATAGCCGGTATCAATTTATGATAATAACCAGCTTGGGCCGCTGCTTATTTAGGTATGATTAGGGATGATTTGGTAGTATCTTGAGCTCCGAATCTACTAAGATAGAAAACCGTTAGTCTCACTGTGGGAGGGAACTTTCATGATCAACTTCGGGCGTAAGAATCAGTAACTGATATAATGAGGGTTTTAAGATAAAGATCGAGAAGGAATAAAGTGTGTGTTACATGAGTGGAGAAAACTTAGCCTTAAATACCAAAATGGTTTGGTATTTATAGTGGTTCCTCCTTTGTCATTATCCTCAGATCACGAGTGGCGGAGCATGTTATTACCCGCTGGGTAATAGCCTGCTTGTGTCTTAACTATTATATTATTATGTATTGGCCTCTGTTATCGCGAGCCGTCTTAGTGGGTACTATTTAAGTTCCTGACTTCCTGTGGGATATGTTACTTCTTCGTGGTGTAAACCAACTTTATACCTTTTTTGAGAAAGCTTGGTATGCACTATTGCTTCTAGTATATAGTGTCGCTGCCTCTTGTTGGGCGGATCACGTGATCTATGAGATCTTGGAATCCGTATTTGACGTTGAAATTGTGGTTGGATATGTGCTGCGTAGAGCAAGATCTCGGACGACGGTGCTATGCTGCCTTTTTGTGATCTGGGCAATGTAATGGGGATGCATGGTATGGCGGCATCGCTCATGACATGTATTTCCTTATTTTTTGGAGTCGTCGTCGCCCCTTGTGTTCCAATGTGTAATTTTTGGGGGCTGTCTACTTCTCCGCCATATACGTCCCTCATGTAAACTATCTGTTTAAATTTTATCAAAGTATGGATACGAGTATTAATGATAGTCTGGGTTATGTAAACGCATTTGATTATAACTGTTTATAAAGTTTTAAAATTAGGATGGAAACCCGCATTCACAAGATACTGTGTGTATAATGATAGAACAGTTCCTTCAATGTGCAAATGACGAAGGAAAATCAAAATACTCACTCGCCCGAAAATATTGAGAACACTGAATAAAAAGTTTCAATGTCTAAACCAATGGTGCATGCAACGGATATTAAGAAGCAAGTTAGTGAACGTTTATGAGTGATGAATCATTTTGGTGATAAAGCTGTGTGAAACACACAAATATTGAAATAAAGCATAAACACACAAATTAAGAAAATTTTAAGGGTAAATGGCACAAAAAGATACCCAACTTAAGAGTCATTTCCAATCAAGGTATCGAACTTTTTTTTTTTTGCATAAAAAGGCACCCAACTTATTTTTTTTGCCAATTTAGGTATTTTCGTTAAATTTTTAACGATCATCCGTTAAATTTTTCATTTCAAGTTCACCGCCGCCTAGGTTGTTTATTATTTGAGCACGATCATATAGTGCTTAGCTAGATTCATATTTAGATTAACACGTATGTACAAGTGAAACCGCCACATTTATATACTGATGAGTCTACAGGCGATGCTTCTTCCAACAACCAGAACAACCTCCCCACGTATTAAATACTTTTTCTGATTCAAAAGTTGTGTCTCCTGCATATCGAATTAAGCATTATCAATATATGAAGAGCGTAACGTTTATCTGGTTTTCTAGTATAATATATTAACTATGAAGTGATATGATTTGATTTTTATTTATACCGGTTTGAAGGTTCATGTCTTGTGATATTATTCAATTCGATTTGTTGCTATTTTGATTACTCTGTTAATAGTAATAATTTACAGTTAGTTTAGACATATATATGGTGCCATTGGCAAAAGTATGATCATTGCCTTTGATAAAGTGTACCGTTGGTGGCGATTGATGTTTCCACCCTCTGGTAGCGGTGGTGGACTTGAAATGAAAAACTTAATGGATGATCGTTAAATATGTTACAAAAATACCCAAATTGGTAAAATAAAATAAGTTTGGTGCCTTTTATGCCAAAAACAAATTCCATAACTTGATTGGAAATGACCCTTATGTTGGGTACCTTTTTGTGCCATTTGCCCAAATTTTAATAAATACATAAAAATGAATGTTACAAATAATTTGTATTTAATTATTTATCAAACCGGAATTATCCTACCATATTAAAGATTCATGCATAAGGCATAAACACACGAAAGTTAATTGTTTATAATTATAGCACACATTATGTAACCATGTGTGAAAGATGAAGTAATTGTAATTAGCACCTAAATACTTTATCAACCGATATGATGCTAATTAGACAATATACTAATTATGAGATTCCTATTTTGTCTTTTTGTGCCATGGGCTCAAGGTTTTTCTTTAGGCTCTCATTTTGAGCTTTATGTTTGGACCGGCCCATTTGGATTTTTTTTTACTTATTCAACATTTGTGGCGCGAGTATAATAACGTGCAACATACAAGTAGTTAATATAAAAAAACACACGCGAAAAGCTCTTCGGATTATATTAAAATGAGACCGAAAAAATAAATTCGCAAAAAAAAAAAAAAATTAACGCCCCGCAACAACGCGCGGGACATAAACTCATATAAGGAAAAAAGTTTATTAAACATGATACCGAAAAAATAAATCCGCACTATTAAACATGAGACCGAAAAAAAAATTGCATTGCAGTAACGCGCGATTGTCATTTAAGGCACACGGAATCCCATAAAATTATATTAAAAAGGCCAAAACACATATTAGTACCCTGAACTTGACAAAGTGGATCATCTAGTACCTTGAACTTTTAAGGGTAGAGAATGGTACCCTGAACTTGACAAAATAAAATTTCTACAACCATATACTAATAAACTCAACAATTAATTATTATTATTATTCTAAAATCATTTTAGTAGAGTATTTTGTAAACTTTTAGCTAGGTTAATATATTTTTTCCTAAAATTTAATTATTTTTTATCTTTTAAAAATTAATATAGTATTTTAGTTGATTATTTAAAATAAAAAAATGTATATGTAGCATTGATTTCTATAATATTTCTAGCGCGCTACTTTTACTATATCTTCGTATCATATTATTAAATATTTGTTTCAAATAATTTTTAGATCATCTTATAACTAACTATGAAAACACTGATTCATTGTAAAGACAACTTTTTACCAATAAAAATAAGATTTCTCTTATTTTGACAAATAAATGCACTGACACGTACACTTATTGTAAACAATCCAGGGTTATGTACAAAGTATTCATAACCCATGATGCATGGATATGAAGTAATCCATGCCCGGGAAAAATTAATTACCCGTTGTTAGGAACAACTGTCTTTTTGACGACATGCTTTCCTCAGTCTGAAAAGCGGGTTGCAGTCTGAAATAACTGCAAGCCATGAAGACATGTTTTGAAAAGTTTGAACTTCTGCTCGAACTGTATTTAAAGACCCGTGTCATTATTGAATGACATTTCTAGGTCCGTAAATATTATCGATTTTCAGAAGACATGTCTTGAAAAATATTTTTGTATTTTCTATTTTTTGATTTTTATGGTTTTTGTAGGTTTTATATTTTTGTATTTTCTCTTTGGTTTTAAATATGTACATAGGATACATGAAGAATTACCACCATTATTCTTCCTTTGAGATAGCAGATTTCAACCAGACCGTTTCCCACCTAATGGAATCGGATTGTCATTTGCGTCAAAGTAGCACCAAATGGCATGTTCTTGTAGTTGACTTCTTGTCGAAACCGGTCGAGAAGGATCGCCAATAACATTCTCCAATGGGTGTTTCTTTTTCAACTTAGTGAGAGTATCAAACGATTGGTTAAGATGATGCAAATTTGATGGAATGACCCCTTGTAAAGTTGTTTCTTCAGAACTAGGTTCTGAAGATGGAATACCAAAGTAAGGATCGTTATCCATGTGTGCAACCTCAATATCGTAAAAGTCATCTTCAACACCTTGTGGAATAACTGAGGATTGTTGTTCTGAAGTGTTTTGTGAGGTACTTGTCGATGGTGCATCTTGATCAACGGTTGTTGAGGAAGGTGAACTAGTTGAAGCAGCAAGAACTGGAGTAGGAACTTCAGGAACTGGATGATCAACATTTGGTGGAGGTTTGAAGTACTCATCAAACATAGGTTGAAACAATGAATCCCAGTCATTCTTTGTTGGTGGGACAGCGGGTGTTGGAGATGGAATATTTTGCACGAGTCCTGAATTGATTGTTCCAGGAGTCATTAGTTGAGGCTCGGGTCCTGAACTGAATTGTTCAGAAGCCATTAATCATATGACCATTTGAGGACGGAAGCACATTTATATTGAAAAGATCTTATCCGAGTTAAACCGTATTGATCTCATTTTATTCACTTTTCTCCCCCTCAAAAATTGAATATGTCGTTGCCATTTTTGGTGAACAAGTGAATTAAAATACAAGCTAATGTACGTTGATCCACTTGTTGACTGAACGAGCATGAGAACTTATAGAAGTCGTTGATAAGACTGCTCGTAAATAAGAAGATTTCTCTTCTTTTAAAGATAAAGCGCACTGAAGCGTACACCTTTCTTTTCTTTGAGGAGCGGGGCCTGAAGTGTTGTCAGCAGACGCCATTTATCATTGAAGAGCGAGGCCTGAACTGATGTGAACAGACGTCATTTTGTCATTGAAGAGCGAGGCATGAACTGATGTGAACATACGTCATTTTGTCATTGAAGAGCGAGGCCTGAACTGATGTGAACAGACATCATCGTTCATGTTTATCAGATTTGAATTTCTTGAAGCCCTGGTTTATGAGATATCAGTCTTTTCAAAAACCAAACTCTGAGTATTTCCTTATTAGGATTAAAAGATGTACTTGCACTTTGGTTAAGAGTACCTGCACTGACATTAAGAGTTTGATCGCATTCATATGGATTAGTGATATCTTCATTTGAACCATTTGGGGGTTCACTGTCAGCCTTAGTTGTGCTATCGATGAACATCTTTCTAGTAGGTATCCACCTAAGACCAGCAAGCTTGAAAATTCTACCCGTCGGTATCCACCTAAGACAAGACCTAGGAGATGTTTTCTCATACACAACAGAAGTCTTTTTGGGAGAAAACCTATGTCCTGAAGAGATCTGCCTACCAGGTTTCTGAGTATGACCTTTTTGTTCTACGGGGTTGTTACTGTTTTTAGTCTTATGGGGTTTAACCTTACGTGAATTCACTTCATTCAGGAGTTTTGTTATACAAGCATCATGATTTGCATTAAAGACACATTTATGACATGTAGAACAAAAGAAATGTTTGGAATCTGAAAAAGAACTAGAATTCCTAGAGTGATCTGCTTTGGGCACAACCGTAATAGTTACGCAACTACTCTTAGATGTAGGCAAACTCCTAGATGTTTGACTCATTCTCTTAGGGTTTGGAGTACTACCATTAGCAGTGTTTTGTAATCTAACAGAAGGCATCACACTAGGTTTTGAATTCCTATTTCTTTCTTGTTAAATCAGCATTTTCGACGGACTTCTGATTAATTTGAGAAATTAAAGAGTCACTATTGTCTTTATTTTGAACGTGTGTCTTTTTAATTGAATTATAAAGTTCTTTGTAAGTCTGTTTCAAATGCTTATTTTCTTTATGTAGTTGCTCATTTGCTGCAAGTAATTTAGCCACAATGTATTCTAATTCGATGTTAATAGTTTCAATTACATCTATATCATTTTTAACTTTGGCTTCATTACTTGCTTCCTTCACACTTTTAATTTGATTCTTCAAGTTGCAAATTAGTGTGGTTTTGGCCTGTAGCTGAGCTTTCAAATCATTTATCTCAAAAAATTCATGAAACTCAGGAGCATCCTGGTTCTTACATGGTTTGTTACTTTGAAAACTTTCTTCCTTTTGTTGTATTGAAATTTCAAGTGAAATACAATGTTTTTCAAGTTGTAAAAATCTATTTGAAAGTTCATTATAGACTTCTTTTTCAACCATATCTTTTATTTTGAAAAACTCATCTTTAAGCAAAGGACTTTTTACTTGATATTGCTCAGCATCCTGGTCAATCTCTCCTCCCCTATGACACATATTTGTTAAATCAGGAATGGTATTGCTATCAACCTTTTCCAACAGATATGTGTCATAACTTGGTTCAGATTGATCAGTATGTTGTTGTTCATTAGCAAGGACAATATGTGAAGCAGTCAAATGTACCTCATCAGATGGCACTTGGTCAGTTACTGGTCTGATATCTACATCCACAACATGTGTGATATAAGTCCTTGAATTGCTGCTTGTAATATGCTCATTTGACTTTGTCCCACTGCATTCTGTAACAACTAAACTAGTATCCGATGCTTTACTCGTAACAACCTTACTCTCTCTTGACTGCATCTGTCTTTCATTCATCCTCTATCATACTGTCTTTTATGACGTGTTCTTTCAGCAACAAACTTCTTAACATTACCCATGTATAGGAGTAGTGTTTCTCTAAACTGTTTAACTTTGATTCTAGTGTATTCAGCAAAAAGCTTTTCTGTCATTTCACTGTCATAATCTAAGAAGTACTGCCAATCGATGAACTTCTGAAACTGATTGTTGAGCACCCAAAATGCAGCCATGGATTTATCTTCTTGGAATTCATCTTTGTCAAGCTGATTTTGTAATTGATCTACATAAAGGAACATCGTACTTATGAAAGTCTCATTATCTTGACTAAATAGTGTCATGAATGCATGTTCAGATACTCTCCTTGATTTTGATTCATCGTATCAAAGAACCTGTAGAAATGAATGAAGTAGCTGAAAATATGTCATGCAACTTTCCTTTGCATTGTCTTGCATTTGTTGCAACTGATGCAACTCTCTCTCTCTCTTGTGAATTCGAATTCAAAGATTCCATTGAAATTCAATGTGTGAAATGAAATTAAGGATCTTAAGTAGATTAAGTGATGTTGTGGTTTGTTATTTAAGAAAAAAAAATCGTTATTGACGTTAAAGTGCTTGAGCTTAATTAACGATTAAAAAAAACTTGAATTAAGTACTTACGGTAGAAACGATTAAAACTAAATGGCTAAAGAAGAACAAGTTTCAAAACTAAGGTTAAAATTAAAATTTTAAATTAAGAGTCTAAGAAAAAAAATGATTAAAAGTAAAATGTTGAAATTAAAAGAGATTTAAAATATAAGGGCTAATTTTAAAACTATTTATTATCTAGGGTAAAAAGTTAAAAAAATTTAGAACCTAAGGACTAGTATTAACTAAGTTTAATTACATAAAGGCTAAAATTGTAAAATCTTGAAAATTAAGGTTAATAATGAAAATTTTAAATTTTAAACAATTATAAAATATTAGAAACGCATGCACAATCTGTTTCATCTTCTTCGTTTTAAAATATGGAAAACGCAAGGAATGTATTTCCTTGCTCGCGGACTCGTACGGTTATCGACGGTAAAAAGTAAACACACCACGATGATCGTAGAAGGACCACGATCGTAATCAGGGACGGAACTTGAACATTTTTATTGGAGGGGCCATTATATATGGTATTCATTTTAGGGGGGCCAATATACATTTTTTCTCAACAATTGGTGTAAAAAATAACTACTAGTATTAGTAAAAGGGTAAATTTTGTACATAACCACAATAAATTTGGAGGGGGCCACAACGAAACGAATGGTATAAGATAGAAGACTCGCGAATAATCAAAATTCGAAACCGTAAAACTCAAAACACGACGAAACAAACTCGTTTAAGTTGTAATATTAGATATGACTTGTTCTTATTGCGTATTACATAAAGTTTAAGAACATTGGAGTGTTTCGATGTATATGATGTAACAACACGCTAGAATTCACGAGATCAACTCGCTAACACGTTTCAAACTGGACAGAGTTTCGTTACCAAGTCGCTAAATTATATAAGTCTTCGAAAAACCTGTTGAACTCGCTACACCCTTAGCAAGTCGCTACACATGTTAATCACCAACTCGCTATGAAAATTGGGGACCACACGACAAGTCGCTACCTGTACTAGTTTCTTGTTTTCTTGTTAAACAAACAAAATTCTGTCGTATGAAGCTAGTTTCTAGGATCTGTGTCTCCTTTCTTTTGTCTTTGTGCACAAACCGTGGACCACAAAACAACTTAACAAGCTTTAATAAGCTCAAAGTAAGCTACTTCTTACAACAGAATAAGCCACGAAAATGAAGAGAAAATAAGCTACAACAATTTCAAAGAAGACGTTTAAAGCTCACACGGACAAATAAGCAAAAGACTCAAGAATAACTAAATAAGCTAAACTTAAGATGTGACTCTTTTAATCTTAATCTAAGCCCACGTGATAAGCTGTGAGAAGCAAATAAGCCACGAAAAAGCAACCATAATAAGCAGTTTAACAAAAAATAAGCAGCTTAATCTATGAAGAGAATCGAAAATAAGCTACTTAATCTATGACCTTTTACGAACAAGCTCTCTAGGTTTTTTGAATACTCTTGATTTAAAGCTTTTGTGAAAACGAGATAAGCTAACAACAAGCTTGAATAAGCTGTGGAGATAAAAAAAAATAAGCTATGAAAAGAACCGAAAATAAGCTACTTTTATATAAACAAAAACAAGACAAAACATAAAGCTATTGATGACAATAAGCATAAACTGAAAAGAGAAGAGCCTTGGCCACGTTTTTGGAAAGAAAGAAAAATGCTAGAAAATGTTGTGTGCATTAACAGTTGTGTTCAAATAATTTGATTACACACTGTATGGGCCACGAAACAGTTTCACCAATAAGCTATAAATGGTTTTAGAAAAAAAACAGCTTTTAACAAAAGAGCAACAAAGAGAATAATCTTACACTAATTTGTCACCGTACAATGGAAATGAAAAACAAAATTACTGTTACAAGCCCAATTGATTCACCGGATATATTTTGTAATATTGGGCTTAGAGGTGCAAGTTAAACCCGGTTTTTTTTTTTAATTTTTTTTTATAACCGTTAATAGTTTTTAAAAAAAACCCGGTTTTAACCGGTTAAAAAAACCGGTCAACATGGAAGACAAACTAGCCGTTACATTTTTTTTAAAAACCCGGTTTTTTTATAAAAAAAATCCCAACGGCTACTAGCCGTTTATACCCGTTTTTTTGTTTTTTGTGTGTTTTTTGATGATTTTAGGGCATGGCTTACATGTAATGGGTTGGGGTTGAAAACACATCAAAAACACTCACCAATCTCTATTTTTCTCTCTAATCGTGATATATATACTCTAATTTCTCAAATCCCGCTATAATGGAAAACTCACAATCACAACAAGCTTCCACTAATGCCTCCGTTTCTACTAGCCATGGTCGAAAAATTTACACAAATGAAGATGTGGTGCGAATTAGACCAACTACGAGAAAAGGCGATGTTTGGTCTAATTACGATATGTGTATTATGATCGATGGGGTGGAAAAGGCGCGTTGCAAGAAATGTATGAAATTTTATAACCCCGCGTCTAACACTACACTCCGGACTCATAAGAACGGTTGTAATGCGGTTAGCCAAAATGATACGTCACAAGGTACTATTGGTGCGGATGGTCAAGTTTTTATATTTGATAATGATGCGGTTCGACTTGATTTTACGAAGTTTGTCATTCAACAAGCGCTTCCATTCAACCACTTCGACAACGTCAAGCTTACGGAGATCATCAAAAGGAGGCTACAACCGCGGTATCAACATGTAAGTCGTACTACTCTTAGAAGTGATGCTTTTAAATTATGGGAAACGGCTAAAAAAGATATTATTGATGGTTTTCGTGATTATAAATATGGTGTTTCTATAACTACGGATACTTGGACCGCACCACATGGTACGGCAAATTCTTATTTAGCCGTTACGGCTCATTGGTTTAATCCCGAATCTTGGTTATTAATGAAACGGACAATTGCTTTTAAACTATTTGGTTATCCTCATACGGGATCTAATTTAAGAAAAATTTTACATGACACTTTAATTGAATATAATTTAGATAAATATATTAGACTCAACCCGAACCTGTTAATTTTCGTGTCGGTTTTAGGTCGGGTTTCGTGTCGGTTGCCACCCCTAAAAAAAGGTGATCCATCTTCGGTAACTTGAACATGGAAAAACTTATTCGTTCACCCGAATGATTTTGTTCTTGTGGGGATGTAGAACAGGTCATATTTTATGGACTTGGGCTTTTAACTTGAGCCCGGCCTAATGCAAATTTAAAATGCTTAAAAATGTAGCTTAACTAGAAGAAGTTGTCTTTGTGGAGTTTGTGGTTTTTAGCCCTAACATGTTTGTACCAATTCCTAATGTTTTTATTTAGCTATTTGAATATAACTTTGACAAACAATGTAATTTATCATCTAGTAGTAATAGTCGGGACGATTCAAGCATAAACAAGTTTGAGAGTGTCAAGTATTCCACCAAGTTGAGCTCGACTCGACTCGACTTCTAATTCTATGTCGTTTCCAAAGCTTGGTAGCGTTCGACTCAAATCATCTCTAGCAAACACCCGTAAGTTTCCTAGCTTTCCGTGATTTGTGGTGTTTATTCAATGAAAATGGCGTGAAATTAAAAAATGGCCATACTATACAAATGATCATTCTATAAGCTTGAGAGCAATTCTTATACGATCATAAATATCTTCCAATATCACGTGTCAAATACTCGAATGCTTTCCACACCGTCTACTGTTATTTTTTTGGTTCTTATAAAAACGAAATAAGTAGATCTTATTTTTCTCTATAATCGTGATATATATACTCTAATTTCTCTATCCCGCTAAATGGAAAACTCACCAAAAAAATTATTCTCAAACAAGCTATCAATAATGCCTTTTCGTTTTTTACTAGCCCATCCGGTTGAAAAATTTACCACAAATGAAGATAGTGGTTGCGGAATTAGACCAACTTCGAGAAAGGCGTTGTTATTGTCCTAATTTCGATATGTGTATTTGATCGATGGGGTGGAAATAGGACGCGTTGCAAGATGTATATAAAATTTTATAACCCGGGGTCCATCTCTACACTTCCGGAATATAAGAGCGGTTGTAATGGGTTAGCAAAAATGATACGTCACAAGGGTATATTGGTCGCGGTTTCGGTAAAGTTTTTATATTTGATATGGATGCGGTTTCGACTTGATTTTCCGAAGTTTGTCATTCAACAGCGCTTATCACATTCAACGCACTTCGACAACGTCAAGCTTCGGAGTTCATCAAAAAAAAGGCCTACAACCGCGGTATCAACAGGTAAGGTCGTACTACTCTTAGAAGTGATGCTTTTTAAGATATTGGGAAAACGGCTAAAAAATATATTATTGATGTTTTCGTGATTATAAATATGGTGTTTCTATAAATACGGATCTTGGACCGCACCACACTGGTACGGCAATTCTTTATTTTAGCCGTTACGGCTCATTGGTTTTAATCCCGTATCTTGGTTATAATGAACGGGACAATTGCTTTTAATAACTAATTGGTTATCCTCATACCGGGATCTAATTTTAAGAAAAAAATTTTTAAATGACACTTTATTGACTATAATTTAGATGAGTATAAGTTTTTACGATTTCAACTAGTTAATGCATCCAATAATATAGAGCTATGAAATTCGTTAAAATTACGTTATAAAACATCCGTCTTTTTTAGATGGTCTTTTTTCATTCTTGTTGTAGTTGCTTCATGTTATAAATTTATCCGTGCATGCGGCATTAACAATATGTGATCAGCCTTTAAGGATGGTATTTAGGGGTTTATTAGTAACTATATATAGTTCGAGTAACGAAACGACAAATGAACTATACACATTTTGTAAAACAATGTGGTGAAGAACCCTAGGACCTGGCTAGATGATTATAATATAGGATTGTGGAATTCTACTTCATGATGTTTGAAAATAATATTACGACAACGTTGAGACTTAAACGCTTTTAATGAAAAACTTGTTATTAGATATAAGTCTGTTTCGTTAGGACCAAGTTGGGATCTACTAAATGATTTAAATCTATTTTTTTTTACATGTTTTAATAGTGGCACTCAACTATATTATAGGGTGTCTTATTACCCCAACTTAGCTCATTTGTTTTAATCCAAATTTATGCATGACGGAAAAAAAAATTAGACGTAATTAAAAACTCACCTAGTCAATGTTTAGACGAATGGTTAAAAGTTATAAAAAAGAATTTGTAAAATATTTTGCTATTTACCTTTGGTTTTTATTGTTCGCCGACACTTAATCTTGTTTAAATGTTGGAGGCGTAGAATTTTAATAACAAGTATAATAATCATTTAGACTTATACCGTGGTTTAGACGCTAACAACCCGACCCCAACTATATATACTCCCAAATTTTTATAATTTAACGATAACGTTTAAAAAATTAGTTGGAATTTATGAACAAAATATGGTCAAAATACAAAACACAATTGTTGATCAAATGCGGGCCGGTCGTCCCGATTGGCAGTGAATTTATATAAACCTTTATAATAGTTTATTTGGAAGACACTACAAAGCGGTCATACGGAAACAGCGGCCCCAACAGTGAGCGAGTTGAGACAATATATGGCTAACAAACTTTTTAATAACTTTAAGGCCGAAGAGTTTACAAACTTTGACATTTTGCTCTGGTGGGAAAGAAAGGGAAATACAATTTCAATTTTATCCGCTATGCTCTGTGATTATTAACGGTCCAAGCTTCGACGGTATCTTCCGAATCGGCCTTTTCTTATTAGCGGTGAATATATCGAAAGAAGGTCAAGACTAACCCCAGAATCCGTGGATGTATGTGTATGTTGGAAGATTATTTTGGACGGTAGATAGGGTACAACATGAAACACGTCTGGGTAGGTCCGATATTAGAAGCCGTTGAAGAAACTATATCAAGAGAAGAAGTTGATTTAGGGATATCCACCTTTCCGAATATCCGAATTAAATGAAGGTTGAGTTCTGAAGCTGAATATGAACAGTAGATGTAGAAGATTTTTAGAGATTTAATGGATTAAAGTATATACGGGTGATGGCAACAATGCGAAGCTCGACTTACTGAAGTACATAATATGTTTTCGGGTGATGGTCATGCCGAGCTCGAAATTTATTAGTATTTATAATATTTCAGTTCGTATAATTGTATTGTTAAATAAAAGTTATGGTTGTATTTTTTAGTATGTTTCCGGGTATTTGCAAATAAAGTATGATGGTATTTGTTTTAGTATGTTCGGTGTTTGTTTAATTAAATGTTTGATAATTAACAAGTTTATTAAATAAATGTTCGAAGTTTTAAATTCCGAAAAAAACCGAACCGGTATAAAAACCGATTCCGAACATTTATAACCGAAAAAAACCGAACCGGTAAAAAACCGATTCCGAACATTTATAACCGAAAAAAACCGATTTCGGAAAAACCGAAAAAACCGAAACCGGTTATTAGAAAAACCGGTTTTTTTAAAACCGGTTTTCTAATAACCGGAAACCGGTTTTAACCGATTTTTTTGCACCACTAATATTTCGGCTACGTAAGGTTTTTAAGCAAATAGATTGGAGCTTTATTAAACCAACAAGCACATAAACAACAAAAATAAGCCGAATGTTTTCCGAATCAATAAGCTCTAAACAAAATCAACACGAATCACTCAACCCACCCCATGGCTCTTGATACCAATTGTAGGATCTTAAATTTCACACAAACTATGAACTAGAGAGAGAAAGTAGAGAGAGAAAGTGGAAGGGAGAAACACATAGAAAACACACTAAAATGTGTGTGTAAAATGATTCAACCAACACCCTCTCCATATGTGAAGAAAGCTTTTATATAAAAGATAAACCGGGCTTTCCATAGGCTTTCTATGCTTTGGCCTGGTTAGCTTACTAAATAATACATAAAATTGTCTAACTATTACAAAGGCTCGTGAGATCGATAATGATCGTCACTTCACTAAAAATTGAATTCCTAACAAAAGACAATGGTACCTTTGCTATAGAGCCAGATAGACTATGGGACATATGTGCAGCTTCATACGATTCAAAGAATGATGCTTCTTCTGAATTCTTTGTGTCGCTAACATGCACCTGATGTGAAAACAAAGTAATATTTTTATATAGCTCATTTGTATTGATCGTGCATACAGATGTTAAGAAACCACGGTTCAGGACCCACTGGTATCAGTATACATATTTATTCTGTAAACAGACATAGTTCTATCATGTCGGGTTGTAGTAAACCATCCAGAGCTATATGGTAAGATATGTCACGCCGTTAAACCTTAACCCAACCATAAGCCACTTTGATCATTTTATTTGGTTCGCAAGATGCGTTAAACTAATATCTCCAACCTGGACTGTACGTGTACTAAGAAAACTTAGCAAAGAAGCATTGCACTAAATAATAACCAATACGAGTTAACATTATTAGTGTCCACTGCATATTCCCACCAACTACAATGTTTTGGAAATCTTGATATTCTTGGTATGGTTTAGTGTATTTTTGCATTCCTCACACCAGCATTTTTCATTTTTTTAGATCAGATTGTTTATTGCTTTCTTAAATTTAGTTGTTTTTGTTTTATTTTTTTGGTTTGTTGTTTTTATAAATCAAATGATATTCATCACTTTAGTCGGGTCGGGTTGGTCACGTTTGGGTCGGGTCAAAGTCGAGTCAAGGTTAAAAATTTCATACCCAAAACTGACCCTATTTGAATTCGGGTTAGTAGGGTTCGTGTCAATTCGGGTCGGGTCAACTAGGGTCGGGTCCGTTCGGGTTTGGGTCAACCCGAATATGAGTAAAACGTAATAAAATTGACTTTTTTTTATCATCGTTTATATAGAAAATTTATAAAATTTATTTTAGAAAGATATTTATTTGGGTCAATCGGGTCGACCCGAAACCGAGTTACCAAAAATTCAACCCGATACTCGACTCTATTTACTATTCGGATTACTTGGGTTGACCCGAATAAATTTTTTTACCTGTGTAACCGACCCGAATAAGCTTAATCGGAGCCGAGTCGGATTTTTTGACACCCCTATCCGTCCCTCCCTAAAAAATTGCAATAATAAACAAAATAAAAGATTTCAAAAAATTTTAAATTCTGTCAACCAAACAGGCATTTTAAATTTGGAAATTTTAAATTCTCAAGAAATTAAGTTTCCTAAAATTTAAAATCCCAAAATTTCAAATTAATGAACCAAACGGCACCTTAGTATATCACTTTGTATATCTCTTTTATACAAGTGGATAATACTGAATAGAAAGTTTAAGAGTTTTGCTATATCTTTTTACATTATATTTCTACACATCCTCCTATACATGATATTATATGTTTTTTCTCCGCTAATTATTTATCTATATTCAAATCGTTAATTTTAACACTTGTCAGATACCTGTAACCAAAAATATAAGTAAGAAAAGTTTAACCACTCAAGGGTGGCCTATTGATAAAAGAGGTTGTGGCCATCACTCTAAAATGTGTGAGGTTTCAAGTTCAATTTCTGCTAGGTGCAAACAATCTTGAAGTGGCCACGCCAACCATCTAAAAAAGAAGAGTTTTACCTGGTTTGAGTTTGTGTGACGGTGAGTTCAAACCTCGTGAATTAATCAAACAAATAATCAAAAATTGTGATTACCAAAAAAATACCTTATAATATATAAGATTCAGTTTCATATATTTAATATGGTAGTATTAATGATGTTAAGCCTTATATGAAAACTTCTTCCCAAGTCTTTTGATTCTCTCGAAATTAAATCCCTCCTGCAGTTTTTGGGATACAAACCAACTGACAAATCAAATATCATGAAGTTAAATGGTCGTAACCATTATTCAATCCCTATTAAATGGTCGTTTCACATCTATAAATCCCTAGAAGACAGATTTTAACGTGGGTAATGAGCCCTGATTTTAATTTCTTTTTTAGTTTGAAATTAGGGTTAATTTGAGAATTAGAGGTTTTGTTAATTTTGTTTTTTAGATAATTTTTTGCAAGTTGCTTTGTTTTTGGAGGTTGCTTTACTTTTGTAGGTTTTGGTTTTCAATTTCTTTTTGATTTTGAAATTGGGGTTCATGTAAGAATTAGGGGATTTTGTTAATTTTGTTTTTTGAATAATCTTTTGCAAGTTACTTTGCTGATGCTGCTTGCAGGTAAGTGTTTTTGCAGGTAACATTTATCTATATAATCGGTTTTCTTGGCTGCTACTTATCTTCTCTCTAAATCTGATTATTTTGACACCCAAAAATGAGATAATCATAGTCAGAATCACCCTTTACTAGACCTTTAAAACATAATACTTGGACTTTAAAAGCATATTCAAACGCTCCATAATGTTTTAGTTATGTTGAGTTGCGTTTACTAAGATGTAACATGCATTGAATCGCGTCATTATGATTACTGATCATTTGATCTCATTAGGCTTTTCCCCCATATGATTTAATAAAACCCTGAGCTGAGTATCGTCGCTGTTCAGGATTGTCTTGAGCTCATTGACTTGAAAATTTGAGTTTCTGAATTCATTGTCTGGAGTCAGTTTTGTAACCATGTTATCGTGTAGTCACTAATCAGGAACTACTTCCGAGAGGATGAAAAAGAGCGAATGGGTGTCAGGCTGTTAAGAGCGACGGTACTGAGGTGGTGTCGCGGATGGTTTAGGTTCTAATACAAATTCTTTTTCACATAAGTTGTTATTAATGTAATGCCGACAGTAACTGACATGGATCCTTCACTCTAACTGATATGGATCCTTCGTTCTGCCATGATTCTTTGTTATACATATGCCAAAGCCTAATTGTATATGAAATACTTACCCAATTTTTAAGTTAATAACTTTACACACAATGAATTTTAAGCTTGATTAGTGGCTACACGATAACATGCACAATGAATTTTCTGTGTGAGATATTTTAATCAGATTTTACACTTATCAGTATAAGATGCCCATTTGATCGTGTTAATTCACAACTACTTTTTTAACGAAACAATGAATATGGGTGGTGAAGGAGGTTGTTTGGATAACATATTTTAGCAGCCATTTGGCGTATTTTTCATGTTATTAATGGCTTTTTAGATAGTATAATTTAGCAGCAACTTTGGCCTTTTGACATGTTATAAGGGCCTGTTTGCATAGCTTATTTTCAGTGGCGTATTTAACATGTAAGTAGGGGTTGTTTGGATAGAATATTTCAGCAGCCCTTTTGCGTATTTTTCATGTTATTAGGGGCTTTTTAAATAGTATAATTCAGCAACAACTTTGGCCTTCTGACATGTTATAAGGGCCTGTTTGCATAGCTTATTTTTAGGAGACATTTCAGCATATTCAACATGTAAGTAAGGGCTGTTTGGATAGCATTATTCAGCAACCCTTTTGTGTATTTTTCATGTTATTAGGGGATTTTTAGATAGTATAATTCAGCAGCAACATTGACCTTTTGACATGTTATAAGGGCTTGTTTGCATAACTTATTTACATGAGTCATTTTGGCGTTTTTAACATCTAAGTAGGGGCTGTTTGGATAGAATATTTCAGCAACCCTTTTGCGTATTTTTCATGTTATTAGGGGCTTTTAAGATAGTATAACTCAGCAGCAACTTTGGCCTTTTGACATGTTATAAGGGCATGTTTGCATAGCTTATTTTCAGGAGATATTTCGGCGTATTTAACATGTAAGTAGGGGCTGTTTGGATAGCATATTTCAGCAGCCCTTTTGCGTATATTTCATGTTACTAGGGACTTTTTAGATAGCATAATTCAGTGGGGGTTGTTTGTTATATGACGTGGGTTAGTAGGCTAAAAGTGTGCAAGTGATCTTGGACTATGCGATACATGTCATTAGGACTTTCTTCAAAAAACATATTTTTCATTTTTGTCCATCTCCCAACACCATAATTAGATACTCCCTGGATCAACTTTAAAACTTTGGGAACTAACCATCACAGCCTCTGTTTTCTCCCTATTTTATGATATTGATATTTGTGCTTCTCATAAGGTTACTACTCGAAAATGTTATCAAAAAATCTACTAATATCATATGATTATTACTTATTTCCAATGCATGGACAAATTTAACTACTCACCACAGGAACAAAGTCTACCTAGAGAGAACTGATGTTTTGATTATCTGCTTAATAATAATATGGAGGTGACTGCTAAGTATGTGTGGATTCGATGGGTTGTGATTGGTGTATGTGTATATTTTAGCAAACCTTATAACACAATAAAATTCTCTATAGAATATATAATTCAGTTTATTATCATAGGTTCAGGTGTATTGTTGTTTCAGTAAGACATACGGGTTCATGATCAGTTTATTTTAGGTCTGCAAGTTTAGGCTTTTGCTCAGGTTGTATCAAAATCATAGATTCAAGCATGGGCTCAGTTATGGTTGATACTCGTGACATCCGTCAATTTTTAAAGTCAGTAACCAAAAGCAAACATGTGATAATTGACTCTTCCAATTATTTATAGAGTCATTTTTATGTGGTCATACTATTTTTAGCATTTAACGCTTGTTTTACTAGGAACCCTAGTTATACGAACACACCTTCGACCTAACTATCCTAGTTAACGGTCCTAATGACCAACGACATGCTCAAATAACATTATAACAATGTTAAAACACATGGAAGATCATAATTTAATAAAATCATAAGCTATCTCAAATTTTATGTTTTTGCGACGTTTTACGTATTTACCGATAGTACCAAGTTACACAAATTAACCTACACCTTATAAATAATACTTACACTATTAAATTAATAAAAAACATAAAACCCACCTCCCCTCTTACTATGGCCGACCAACCCACCCCTTGAACCAATAAAATCTCATGCACTCTTCAAAACCACCCATTCTTGTCCCTATAAAAACTTAATACCATCAACTCATTTAGATCTAGCAAAAACAAGAAAATTTTCTCCTCCTTGTGTCTTATACCTGCTACCACGACCTAACCACCATCAAAACACCTTCATTTTTAATTTTTAGGAGCAAGATCAAAGGTAAAAAAATCATGGTACAAGATGACTAGTATGTCTCTTGTACCAAAACTCTTCAAAAAATGAGGTTTTCTTGACTTTTCTTGCATATTTAAGCTCACTTTTGTAAAAACCTTTATGGGTAAATTATTTTCATGATGGAACACTCTTAAATCAGTAATAATGATGTACAAAAACGTTGGGTTATGCATTTTTATTTTTGCTACAAGATCTATGCAAGACAAGTAACATAAAGTCTAGATTTTTCAATAGTATTGGCACATCTTGTAAGTTTGTGGGTAAAAGAGCCTTTTGATCCATGAACCCACTAAGATTTTTTGATTAAAATGATGTTAAGACTTGTATAATATGATTGTGGGAGTTGATTGGGTCGTTTTTGCATGTTGGGTTATTGGTTTGACTTGATTAAGTCAAAGATACTTTTCAAACAGCCCCTATTTTATTTTTGGGTCATATTGATTTGAGCATAAGTTGATGATAAATAAACATTTTGACATGATTCATGAGCATAGATTCAAGTGCTTTGAGTCTAGTTTCCAGAAATATAAACCTTTTAAAAATATGAGGTCGTTTAGTTAGTTAAAGTTACAAAATGGTGTAAAGTGTCAAAACTGCCCGAAAATCTCTTTTCAACACGTGTACTAAATTGATCATAAATCATAAACCACAATGAATCTATCATTGAAACTGATATGGGAGACACTTGTATGGGTTATTTAGAGTCTCCCATTGGCCTAACTCATATAACCTTGATTTAGACCCTCTGATCACTTAAACACTTTGGTATATCCAGATTTGGCCGTTTTTGGAGTCGGGTATAAATGGTCGAGTATAAGTCCTTAATAAATTTTGAGAAAATTCATGGATACACCTAAAACATGTAGTTTTGACCTGGATAAGTAGCTTAACCAGAAGCTTTGGTTAACTTGGTCAAATGAATGCTTAATTTGCCAGGAAATTTGGGTCAAATTGTTGTAATTGCGTTTTATGATAAAAGTGACTTTGGAAACAAATGTGAATACAAGGCATAACAAATGAACCTTAATATTTTCTGAGCATATCGTATAGGATCTAATTAGGTATATTTACTTGCCTTAGGTTGCGAATAGAAGGTTGTGTATTTGTTTGGGTTGCCTACTTAGTGTGGTTGTTGAGAAGTCCTATTGTCATTCAAACTTCTAAGGTGAGTTTCTCACATCTCCTTTTTCATACATGTTTTAAATGTTTTGGGGTGAAAAGCATGATGTGTCGTTTTTATACTCTTACTTTGAAGTAATTAATCTTTTGAGCACATTTAAACTTGAACTTGTTTTGAACGTATGAAACTTGATTTGAACTTGTTGAACATTGGAAACGTGTTGAACTTGAACTTGGCATGTATGTTGTTGTATGCTTGGAACCCGCCACTACCTTTAACTCAGTATCCCCCTCATCGGGATTGAGACGTTAGTACTTATGGATAGCGCTATTAGGAGACTAGCCCCCCTCACTCTCCGCACAAGGGTGCATAGTACTAAGTGTTTGTGCCACACTATACAACTGGAACTTGATTGGATGTTTGAAACGGTTAGGCTGAATACGTTTATGTAGTGCCTCGCATAAACACTATAGCATACATATATGTTGAATTGATTTTGCATTACGTTACATTATGTAACGGGAACTGTTTTGAAAACTTGATTTGTTTTGGACTCTCAACTTGTTTGGAAATTGATTTTGGTTTAGACAACAGTTTTTGATAACTTGCCATTGAGTTGGCAAACTATTATCGGAGTCTACTCTTTTATAAACTATATTTGGTGTACAAAGTCTTGAGAACTCACCAACTATTTTGATAGTTGACCGTTTTTATCGGGTTTATTTCAGGGTGACGTTCCCAAAGTGTGGAAACTCCCCCCCCCACCCTTAATGTGATGCATTTGAGCCTGTTCAAGATGTCTATTTTCTTCCAAGTTATTATCTTTTGGGTGATCCATGTTTGGAAGAAAAACTACTATGTTGTCTTTGTACTTTTAAACTTGTACCTGAATTGTTGTAATTCGGATAACTTTCTTTTATTTTAACTATGGGAAGGGTTGTCTATCATCTTATGTAGATGCTTATTAATTGTCCACATTGCGGTTTCTGCCTTTGGTGGGGTGTGACTCAGCATTGGTTATCAGTGCCTAATGTTATATAGAGTCACGCGGTTTTTTTCAAATGAAATCCTAAACCTATAACCATAAGAATGATTACCTTTTTCTATAAACACGATCTGAAACGAGTGGAATAGTCCGAGTGTTGCATCATTAGACCTCAATTGGACATAACTTGATCAACTATGTCTAATTCAGGAAGTATCATGCAACACTGGGTATAGTCATTATTTTAAACAAGTCTAAAAACCGACTTTCCACTTTAGTCACTAAAAAGCATACTAGGAATTATGTGCATCATACATCATTTACTTTTAGATGTCTACTATTTGATTTCAATACATCATGCTTATGTTGATTGGTCCATTTATGTTCTGAGCTTGCTTTCACATCTGTTACTGTTGTCACACTGTCCCTAAGCACATTGTTACTAAGAACACCGTTATAGTCACAATATGTCCCATAGATCGTCTTCGCGCACTAATGATGTCAAGAGTGAGCTGCGACGTATACCTAAATACTTTTTGTACCTTTACCCTACATAAGACCTTAAGGAGGACTCGTTGATAGATTCTGAGTAAGAACTCAAGGCGAGCAGCAGGTGAACTACATATGCACGACATGAATGCAACACGACTATAGAGAGATTTGGGTCGAAAGCAGAAATGCGAGTGTTTTGTCCCTATCCTACCAAACTCTTTTCCGGATTAGTTGTTGGCAGATACACCAATGAGGGTGTACTAGTGTAGCTTACCCGCATGGTTAATCTCATTCTTTTTTGGATTACTGGTTATGTAGTTCCTTTCTATTATGAGATAAGGAACTATTTGAATCGATTGTATAACTCAAGTGTCAATTTTGACTGATATTGATACCATTATCTTTTGGGAAAGATTTTGTGTTCTGTTGTCCTTGTTTATTCACTCGTTTGATTTCATATATTTTGACTTGATATATATATATATATATATATATATATATATATATATATATATATATATATATATATATATATATATTATTGATAGCATTGTTATACGACAAAACTTTAGTTAAATACTATACCCATTATTCAAGTAAACTAAACTTGTGTAATACATCTATCCTTGGTTGGCTATTCATTTAAACACTTCGTTTAAAAGTTCGATATTCAACCTTAACTAAATAATTTTTTTTAAACATGTTCATTCCTTAACTATATTTATAATAAATAATAGAATTATGGCAGAAAGAAGCACACGTAGCAACACTGCCAACAACACCAACCCTCCCAACAAAACAGCAGATGAAGTGACTCGACAACTTAACACCGCATTGCCAAATCTGCTAACTCAACATGTTCAAGCCCTCGGAGGAGGGGGGGTAACGTGAGCAAATCAAAGAGAGGTCACACCGAGCTGTAGTATCAAAACATTCAGGGCTTCTGGTGCCAAGGAATTTTTTGGCACAAAAGGTGTAGTTGGTTTACTAACCTGGTTTGAAAGCATTGAGTCTGTTCTTCATATCACCAAGTGCCCCGCAGAGAGCCAAGTTGAATTCGCTGCTAGTATGCTGCAAGGCCGCGCCTTAACTTGGTGGAATACCCTTGTTCAAACCTGAGGACGGGCCGCTGCTATAGCCCAACCTTGGGAAGATTTTAAAAAGTTGTTGATGAAAGAATATTGTCTTGATGATGAAATTCAGAAGTTGGAATCAAAATTTTGGAACCACAAGATGGTTGGGTCAGACATTGATGGGTATATAGCTAGATTTCACGAGCTGGCAAGGTTGGTGCCACACATGGTTACCCCTGAGAGCCAACATGTCAACCGCTACATTCGGGGTTTAGCTCCTGAAATCAAGCCGCATGTCACTGCATCCGAACCTGCTACAATCTAGAGTGCCGTGAGTATGGCCAACCGTTTGACCACCGATGGTATCAAGGATAAACTTTTCAAGAAAAAGGAAAATGCTGGAAACAAAAGGAGGTCGAATGACCAGAACAGGAACCGAGGAAGGGATGATAGGAATAAGAGACAAAGAACTGGAGGGAACTTTGCTCTGACTGTTCCGGAGCAAGGTCAAGGACAACGTCAGTATGCTGGACAACATCCGAAGTGTGCAAAATGCAACTTCCATCATTCTGGTAACTGCCCTGTGTGTCGTCGATGTAACTAAGTGGGCCACTTTACCCGATACTGCACGGGTAGAGCTGCTAATGAAAGACCAAGGCCAACTTGTTTTGAGTGTGGAGATCCTAACCACTTTAGGAGAAACTGCCCAAGAATAAATCGAGCCACTACCTCGGGAGAAAATCGCCCAAACCCGGTGCTAGCAATTGAAGGAAATACCCACCAGGGGAACAATAAGAATCGAGCACAGGGTAGAGCTTTTGGCTTAGATGTTGCTGAAGCCCCACAAGACCCGAACATCGTGACGGGTACATTCTCTTTAAACGATCATTTTGCTACAGTTTGTTTGAGTCTGGTGCTGATTATAGCTTTATATCTACCAAATTATTGCCATTGATTAACATGAAACCTAGTGTCATAAGCCCCGGTTATGAGATTGAAATAGCTAGGGAGTTTCTATAGTAGAGACAATATAGATTATTCGAGGTTGTAGACTTGAGCTAGAAGGTTATACATTTATCATCGATTTGATTCCCTTTGGATATGGTAGTTTTGACGTGGTCGTAGGAATTGATTGGTTGTTAAAGCTGAGAGCTAAGATAGTTTGCTATGAGAAAATTGTTCAAATTCCGTTATCTAACGGGGATATTTTAGAAGTTCATGGAGAACGTCCCGAAGGAAACCTGAAACAGCTGAAGACCATGAAAGTAAACGAGCTGAAACTCAAAGACATCCCTGTTGTAAGTGAGTTCCTTAGTGTGTTTCCAGAAGATTTATCAGGTTTACCCCCATCTCGTGAAGTGGAGTTTTGTATAGATCTCATTCCTGGAGTTGTGCCTGTTGCATATCACCTTAATAGTTGGCACCTACAGAAAATGCTAAGAACTATGCCTAAACCAACTTCTTAAAGAACTGCAAGAAAAAGGTTTCATATGACCTAGCTCTTCACCTTGGGGAGCCCCGGTCTTGTTTGTTAAAAAGAAGGATGGTTCGTTCCGCATGTGTACTCTTACTATCGAGAGTTGAACAAGCTAACGTCAAGATCTGTACCCTCTCCCCTTCGGATCGATTGGACCTGTTCGATCAACTACAAGGGGCCTGGTATTTTTCAAAAATAGATCTTCGATCCGGCTATCATCAGTTGAGAGTACGCAAAGAAGATATTCCCAAAACTGCATTCAGGAAGAGGTACAGACATTTTGAGTTCATGGTCATGCCCTTTGGTCTAACTAATGCTCCCACGATATTCATGGACCTTATGAACTGTGTATGTAAGCCGTATCTTGACAAGTTTGTCATTGTCTTTATTAACGACATCCTGATTTATTCAAAGTCCAAAGAGGAGCATGAAGTTCACCTAAAACTGATACCGGAGTTGCTTGAAAAAGAGAAATTGTTTGGAAAATTTTTGAAGTACGAATTCTGGCTACAAGAGGTTCATTTCCTTGGTCATGTAGTGAACAGTGAAGGTATACATGTGGATCCCAGCACAAAATTGAACAGGCAGTGAAAAATTGGAAGCCCCCAACGACCCAACCGAGATCCGTTCATTCTTAGGACTTGGGCGGGATATTACATGGCGGGTTATCATAAATTCTCGAAGATTGTAATACTCCTCACCCTGTTGATCAGAAATTACACAGAAGTTTGAGGTAGAGGTGATGTGCAGGATGATCGCCCTTTCATACATTAAAGGACATGTTGTGTGATGCCCCGATTCTGGCACTTCCTAAAGGCGCATATGATTTTGTAGTTTACTGTGACACATCTAACCAAGGTTTTGGTTGCATTTTGATGTAGATAAATAAATACTCATTGATACCGCATCCAGACAACTCAAAAATCCATGGAGAAGAACTACAACAACATGATTTGAGTTTGGTGCTGTAGGTATTTGCTTCCTCAAATGTAGGGACACTACCTTGTACGGAACAAAGAGATGTTATCTCACTGATATAAAAGCCTTCAGCACATTTTCGATCAAAAAGAGTTAAATATGCGTCAAAGGCGATGGATAGAACTTTTCAGCGATTATGACTGCGAGATTCGCTACCATCTAAGTAAAACAAACGTAGTAGCCGATGCATTGAGTAGGAAGGAGCGGATGAAACCGAGACGAGCTCGAGCAATGAGCATGACGATTCACTCTAGCCTTAAGGCTAGGATACTGGAAGCTCAGAGTGAAAAGTCTCTAAGGGCGCAACACTCCTAGCAGAAATGCTGAAAGGATTAGACAAACAGTTCAAGAGAAAAAAAGATGGTGGATTGTATGTTGCTGAAAGGATTTGGGTGCCAGTATTTGAGAACTTTGATTATGAATGATGCCCACGCTACAAAGTATTCTGTATATCCTTAAACAGACAAGATGTACTATGATTTACGAGACATGTATTGGTGGCCCGAAATGAAGAAGGATATCGCTTTGTATGTAAGTAAGTGTTTGACCTGCTCTAAAGTCAAAGCAGAACACCAAAAAACCCTCGGGATTGCTCCAACAGCTAGAGATTCCCGAGTGGAAATAGGAGAATATCACTATGGACTTCGTAGTAAAATTACCAAGAACCAGTAGCGGACATGACGCGATTTGGGTCATAGTCGATCGACTGACCAAATCTGCGCATTTCTTAGCGTCCGTGAAGATTACAAGATAGAAAGGTTGGCAAGATTGTACATCAACGAGATCGTAGCAAGGCACGGTGTGCCTGTGTCAATTATATCTGATCGTGACAGTCGATTCACATCAGGATTTTGGCGATCACTGCAAAAAGCATTAGGAACGCAGCTGGATTTGAGTACTGCTTACCATCCCCAGACCGATGGTCAGAGTGAGCCTACCATTTTTGGAAGATATGCTTAGAGCTTGCATGATTGATTTTGGTGGTAACTGGGGTACTCATTCCCATTTAGTAGAATTCTTTTGTAAACCCCCCCCCCCCCCCCGCTTCCCCCCCCCCCCCCCCCCTTCCCCCCCCCCCCCCCATAATCCCCACATACAATAACAGTTACCACACGAGCGTGAAATGTGCTCCATTTGAAGCTTTGTATGAAATGAAATGTCAAACGCCCATAGCTTGGGCAGAGGTAGGAGAAAGCCAGCTAATTGGACCAGAGATTGTCCAAGAAACTACCGCCAAGATTGTTCAAATAAAGGAAAGAATGAAGACTGCACGAGATTGCCAAAAGAGCTATGTCGACAATCGACGGAAGCTGTTAGAGTTTAGTGTCGGTGATAAAGTACTACTTAAAGTGTCGCCTTGGAAAGGCGTAGTACGTTTCGGTAAGAGAAGCAAGATTTCGCCGAGATATGTAGGACCGTTCGAGGTGGTCGAACGAGTCAGTCCTGTTGCTTATCATTTGCGTCTACCGCAAGAACTTGTAGGCATTCATGACACGTTCCACGTGTCAAACCTGAAGAAATGGCTAGTCGACGTAAACTTACACGTACCGCTAGAAGAAATCAGGATAGACGACAAACTACGTTTCGTTGAGGAACCTATTAAAATTATGGACCGTGAGGTCAAGAAGCTTAAACGAAGTTGGATTCCTATTGTAAAAGTTCGTTGGAACTCCCGACGAGGACCAGAATTTACTTGGGAATGAGAAGACGAGATGAAGCACAAATATCCGCAACTATTCGCGAGCGCTAATCCTTAGGACGGACGAATGGAACTTCGGGACGCGGTTCCTTTTAACGGGGGAAAACTGTGACATCCGTAAATTTTTGAGATCAATAACCGAAAGAAAACATATGATAATTGACTTTTCTAATTATTTATGGAGTCACTTTTATGTGGTCATACTATTTTTAGCGTTTAACGCTTATTTTTCTAGGAGCCCTAGTTATATGAACGCACCTTTGACCTAACGATCCTAGTTAACGGTCCTAACGACCAACGATATGCTCAAATAACATTATAACAATGTCAAAACACATGGGAAAACATAAATTAACAAAATCCTAAGCTATCTCAAATTTTACCCGTTTTTATGTCGTTTTACGTATTTACCGAATGTTCACAACTTATACAAGTTAACTTATATCAATTAAATGATACTTTCACCATATATATAAAAAATACATATAAACCTTCCTCCCCCTCTATGTGGCTGACCAACCTTCGCCATAAACCAATGGGAGAGCATGCAATACAATACCATCAAACTTGGTCTCCTATATAAACTTAAAACCACTTACTTCATTTCTAGATCTAAGAACAACCAAAAATCTTCTCCTCCTTGTTCTTCTTGCTGCTGCCGCCACCTAACCATCATCAAAACACCATCATCTTTAATTTTTGGGAGCAAGATCAAAGGTAAAAATCATGGTACAAGATGACTAGTATGTCTCTTGTACCAAAACTCTTCAAAAATGGGGTTTTCTTGACTTTTCTTGCATATTTAAGCTTACTTTTTTTAAAACCTTTATGGGTAAATTATTTTCATGATAGAAAACTCTTAAATCAGTAATAATGATATACAAAAATGTTGGGTTATGCATTTGTATTTTTGCTACAAGATCTATGCAAGACAAGTAACAAAAAGTCTTGATTTTTCAATAGTATTGGCACATCTTGTAAGTTTATGGGTAAAAGAGCCTTTTGATCCATGAACCCACTTAGAATTTTGGATTAAAATGATGTTAAGACTTGTATAATATGATTGTGGGAGTTGATTGGGTCGTTTTTGCATGTTGGGTTATTGCTTTGACTTGATTAAGTCAAAGCTACTTTTCAAACATCCCCTATTTTATTTTTGGGTCATATTGATTTGAGCATAAGTTGATGATAAATAAACATTTTGACATGATTCAAGAGCCTAGATTCAAGTGATTTGAGTCTAGTTTCCAGAAATATAACCCTTTTAAAAATATGAGGTCGTTTGGTTAGTCAAAGTTGCAAAATGGTGTAAAGTTTCAAAACTGCCCGAAAATCTCTTTTCAACCCGTGTACTAAATTGATCATAAATCATAAACCACGATGAATTTATGATTGAAACTGATATGGAAGACACTTGTATGGGTTATTTAGAGTCTCCCATTGGCCTAACTCATATAACCTTGATTTAGACCCTTTGATCACTAAAACACTTTGGTATGTCCATATTTGGCCGTTTTTGGAGTCGGGTATAAATGGTCGAGTATAATTCCTTAATAAATTTTACAGAGAATTCATGGACACACATAACAATATGGGACTTTGACCTGGAGGCAGTAGCTTTCCATAATTATTTTGTTAACTTGGGTCAATAAATACTTAATGTGCCATGGAAATTTAGGTTAAATTTGTTGTAATTGGTTTGTGATAAAAGTGACTTTTTCCTTTTTTTTTTTTTTAGGGAACAAACATGAACCCAAAGGCATTAACAAATGAACCTTAATATGTCCAGCATATTAGTTAGGATCTAATTAGGTATATTTACTTGCCTTAGGTTACGAGTAGAAGGTTGCGTATTCGTTTGGGTTGCCTATTTAGTGTGGTGTGCCGAGAAGGTCGCTATTATCGTTTCTAACTTTTAAGGGAGTTCCCTTCCATCCTCTTTTCATACATGTTTTAAATGTTTTGGGGTGGAAAGCATGATGTGTCGTTTTTATACTCTTACTTTGAAGTAATTGATCTTTTGAGCACATTTGAACTTGAACTTGTTTTGAACTTGAACTTGTTTTGAACGTATAAAACTTGATTTGAACTTGTTGAACTTTGGAAACGTGTTGAACTTGGCATGTATGTTGTTGTATGCTTGGAACCCGTCACTACTTTTAACTTATTATCCCCCTCATCGGGATTGATACGTTAGTACTTATGGATAGCACTATTAGGAGATTAGCCCCTCCTCACTCCTCGCACAAGGGTGCATAGTATGTTTGGAACGGTTAGGCTGAATACATTTAAGTAGTGCCTCGCATAAACACTATAGCATACATATATGGTGAATTGATTTTGTATTACGTTACTTTGTGTAACGGGAACTATTTTGAAAACTTGATTTGTTTTGGACTATCAACTTGTTTGGAAATTGATTTTGGTTTGGACAACTGTTTTTGATACCCTGCCAATGAGTTGGCAAACTGTTATTGGACGTCTACTCTTTTCGATAGTTGACCGTTTTATCATGCTTTTCAGGTGACGTTCCTAAAGTGGAAACTTAGTGTGATTGCATTTGAGCCTGTTCAAGATGTCTATTTTCTTCCAAGTTATTGTCTTTTGGATGATCCATGTTCGGAAGAAAAACTACTATGTTGTCTTTGTACTTTTAAACTTTTACCTGAATTGTTGTAATTCAGATAACTTTCTTTTATTTTAACTCATGTATGGTGTTTTGTCTATCATCTTATGTGATGCTTATTAATATGTTACACATCGTGTTTCCGCCTTGGTGGGGTGTGACAATTAACCAGCGAGCTTGAAAGATACAAAGACAGAGTCAAAATTTTAGAATATGCATCTAAAGATGGTTGTTCTAAAAAAGCATTTTTAGAGTGTGAATTAAGAACTTCCATTTGTGAGCGCAAAAGAAAAGTCTCTGATTATGAAAAACAAATCTTTTCTCAATAAAAACAAATGGAGAACTTAACAAACTAGGTCAATTTTCTAAAAACTAAGTTTAACACATACAAAAAAGAGTCGTCTAAAAAATATGAATAGAACATCAGTGAAAGTGTGGATTTGGAAAAAGCAAAAAAGTAACTTGAAAACATTGTTTTTAAAGTTGGACAATCTGCTCAAACAATGTATATGCTAACCAAGCCTCAAAAAATTTATGATGAAACACATAAGACTGCTCTTGGTTATCAAAATCCTTTGTATATTTCTCAAGCTCGACGGAAACAACCTGCATTATATAATGGAAATATCTTGATTGATAAACATAATCCTATATCTGTGTGTGATTCTGAGGAAACTTTGATACTTGCTGAAGAGAGTCGGTTGAAAATGATTGAAAAACAAACTGAGATTAATGCTAAACCGATTGATTGCTAAAAATTAAATAAGCTCTATGAGTATTTTGTTCCACAAAAATAATTGTCAGCAGAACAACTATTTTGGTCTTTAACACCAAGTCCTACTGAAAACGTTTCAAAACCCACTAAAGTTTTTCCTAAAAAACTCCCATGAATCGGCCAGGTTCTTCTAAATCTCAACAATGCACGAGATCTTCTCAGTAAGTTTGATGAATGCATTAAGAGGAGAACTACGTTATCTCCTTATCAAATTGGTAACTAGGAGCAATCGGATATAAAAGGGGCTTTTAAAAAAGATATCATACCATTTTCTGAAAACCTAAAAGAAACTTTCAAACTTTTTGAAAAAGAATTTATTGCTGAGGTTAAAGAAATGAAAGACATTTTTGGATAAATGAAAAACGAGGTTGAGCAATGTTCTGTGGCAAAGAAATGTTTTGAAATTGAAAAGAAACAATTTTTAATCAACAACGACCGACTCTTAAAGGAAAATATCTCTTGTGATATTATGTGCACTTACTTATGTTTTTTGAATGAAGTTGATAATTGTGAAAAGTGTAAAAGTCTTGACATTGTGCTTTTAGATCTTCAAGAATCAAACAAGTCATTGTGTGAACTGAGAAAACATTTTGCAAAACTTGAGGAAAACATCATTTCTCTTGACATTACTTTTCAAATCACAAAGAAAAAATGATTAATGATTCTTAACCGAACAATAATAATCATTTGGTTCAAGCAATCAATAACCAATCTTTTGAGATAAATAATCTAAAAGTTTAATTGCAAGACAAAACACTTGTTAGGTTCAAGTAAAGTGTTTAGTTTTATAGTTTTATTAGTAATTATAATGTAATAAAGTCTATTTTGATCAAAGTTAAGTAAAATTGACCAAGGTTTGACCAAAGTTAGGAAAATGGAATAGGATTAGCAATAAGTATAAATACCCATCTAGGAGGGGTATTTATATAAGTTTTTACATTTTGTAATTCACTTCTCCCTCCCAATTCTATTTTCCCTTTGACATGAAAATTTAGAAAATGATGAAAAATACTCTCTAACTCCTCTTCTTTATTCTAACACTTTCGTATGATTACTACTATGCAAACATGACATATAACAAGGGTATCTATCGCCGAGAGAGATCTAGTGTGTGTTTCGTGAATCAAACCGAGCTTAACCTCGAGAATTTTGGATCTACAAGCTTTTGTATCGATGAACAATAGGTTTCGTAAGGATTAGATTTATGATTTGATGAGTTTTTGATCTTAAAACGCAGAATAATAGCTTTCGTAATCATCAAATTGTAGGTTTAATATCTAGATTACGAAAAATACGTGTTTTAGATTGAATTTGATCGAAAAATATATATTTAATAGCTTTCGTCAGCAAGAAATAGGTTTCGGTAAATATTTTTAGGCGGGAAAACAACTTTTGTATTTCAGTTTTGAACTTTTGTATCATAGTTTTGGTTTCGTATAAGAGGTTTTGTATTACAGTTGAGGTTTCGTAAGACTTGGTTTCGTATCCAAGAGGTTTCGTAACATTGTTTTCATATTAGAAGATTTCATATCTCATTGGAAAAGGTTTCATAACACAGTTTTGGGGTTTCATAAACTGTTTTAGAGGTTTCGTAACACAGTGGATTGGGTTTCGTAATACAATTTTAAAGGTTTCGTAAAATAGTTGGTGGGTTTCGTAACACTGTTTCATAGGTTTCATATCTTATACTTTCGGTTTCGTAACACAGTTTAAGAGGTTTCGTATCTTCTACTTTTAGAACATTAAGCTTTCGTAACAAGGCTTACGTGTTACTTTGAATTTCGTAACAAATCAAGGTTACTTCATTGTAATACAAGACAAGGTTTTAATTGCTCATTAACTTCATGATTACAAGACTTTATCTCCAAAACGATCCAAGTTTGCATTGTAATCAATTGACACAACATGTCTACTTCAAATCAACAAACTCTAGCAGACTCAGGAGCTAATGAAAGACCTCCAATGCTTGAGAAAGGGATTTATATTCCATGGGAAAATAGGTTTAGACAATTTCTGGATAATAAGCTTGAAGACGGGGAGTAGATGTGGAACTCAATACAGAACGAACCATATAAGAGGCCAATGATTTCTAATCCAGACAACGATCAGCAAACTATACTTGAACCATTGTCCAAAATGATTGAGGGTAACAATAAGCAATACATTGCTGATGTGAAAGTCATGAATTATCTTCTTCAAGCAATACCAAATGATATATACAATTCAGTAGATGCATGTAAAAATGCTAAGGATATGTGGGAACGAATTAAAAGGTTGATGTTTGGTTCTGATGTTACTAGTCATGTGAGACACTCACGTCTTATGGACGAGTTTAACAAGTTTGCAGCAAAAGAAGGAAAATCATTAGAATCAGTGTATGAAAGGTTGACAACGCTTGTGAATATTATGGATTGTAACAATGTTTGTCCTATTCTAGTGTCAATCAACACCAAGTTTCTCAATTTCTTGCAACCCGAATGGAGCAAATATGTTACCATGGTTTGTCACAATCAAACAAGAGATACAGTTTCATATGATGTGTTGTATGATTCTTTAGTACAATTTGAACTACATGTTCTAGCATCCAAAGCAAAGAAAGCTGACAAGAATCATGATCCATTAGCCCTTCTTGTTCATTCAAATGCTTCTTCATCACAATATCATGCAAATTCTTCTTATCCACCACAACCATACTATGTCACACATCCTTCATCAGTTGTTGATTATGAAGATGCCTAATCAAGGGGAGTTTTACACGGATTCTCAAGAAGACAAGCTTACAACTACCATGATGTTATTAGCTCGAGCAATTACTCAGAAGTTCTCCACACCTACCAATAATCGTCTTCGTACTTTATCAAACACAAGAAATCAAGCTGTGGTTCAGGATGGTAGAGTTGACATACAAACCAAGAATACAAGTTATGGCGGAAATGGTAACAGGAATACAGGGAGACAAAACATGAATCAAGCGTTTAATGTAGGAAATGGAAATGCTGACAGCAATCAAATTGTTTAGCGTGTTCCACGAACTGAGTCAACTCCAAGAAAGGAAAATATTCAGTGTTATAACTGCAATGAAAAAGGCCACTATGCCCGTGATTGTCAGAAACCAAGAGTTCATGATGCAAAGTATTTAAGAGCTATGAAAGATGAAGCTGAAAGCATTCTCAAGGACGAAGAAAATGATTTCTTGCTCAAAAACTCTTATGGAGAAGAAACAATGGAAGAGTTAACTGCTGCAGTCATGTTGATGGCTCGAATTCAACCTGCTGATGGTAATGTTAAGACTGTGCCATCATATGATGCAAAGGCTGTCAGTGAGGTAAATGCTTAATCCAAGGTTCATGAACAAGTGAGTCATATGAAATGTAAAACTATCATTTAAACATCTGATGATGATCAAATTGATTCTAATATCATATTTGATGATCCTTATGTGGAAAATAATGGTGGCACATCTGACCATGATTCAAATGCTCATGATGAATATCATGCAATTCAAATGTTAGCATATAATGTTCAAAAAGAAGCTGAAAATTAAAAACGATTAAACAATGAGCTTAAAAAGCAAAAAGAGTTGCTACGAAAAGAGCTTAAGACGTGTAAGGATCGGTTCAAAACATTTGAGTAAAAAACAATTCAATGTTCAAAATATAAAGAAACATGTGAAGAGTTGGAATGTGAATTACGGGCTGATAAGGACACCATTGAGAGAATTTTAAAAGAAAAAGATAAAATTCAAAGTGAATTATTCAAAATTGAAAATGAAAAGATAATAATTCAACATAAATATTTGGATTGTATATGAATGTTAATGTGTTTTGTACGTGAATGTTATACATTGGAATCTTGTTGTATCGAAATCCATAATCTAACAGTTGCGTCCTCATCCAAATGACTTGAGCACAACATGCAGATAATGATACGTACTCAGCTTCCGCAGTTGACATTGTTGTACAATCTTGCTTTTTTGACGACCAACTGACTAGCTTATCTCCTAGAAATTGAATGCCTCCAGATGTGCTTTTGCAATCATCATTACACCCTGCAAGGTCTGCATCTGAATATGCAATTAGCTCAAACCCAGAATCCTTCGAGTACCATAGACCCATGTTAATGGTTTGTCTTAGATATCAAAAGATCCTTTTAACCTCTTTAAGGTGTTTTTCGATTTGGCGTGCCTGATAACGCGCACATACAAATGTCGCAAAGGCAATGTCTGGTCGACTAGCAGTGAGATACATAAGTCCCCCAATCATATTATGATATTTAGTTTGATCAACTTGGGTACCCTGTAAATCTGCATCTAGTTTGGTAGTAGCCATTGGTGTGCTAATGGTATCACATTTTTCCATCCCATGTTTCTTAAGAAGATCTATAGTATATTGTGATTGACATATAAAGATTCCTCGGGGTGATTGATGAACCTGAAGTCCGAGAAAGAACTTCATTTCACCGATCATTGACATTTCAAAATTATCTTTCATTAGTTTTGCAAATCTTGTTGAAAAACTGGTTTTGTTGACCCAAAAATGATGTCATCGACATAGATCTGAACTAATAAAATGTCATCCTCGTGTCTTCTTGTAAACAATGTCGGATCAACAATACCTTTTATGAAATGATGTTCGATTAGAAATGAGGAAAACTTGTCATACCAGGCTCTAGGGGCTTGTTTGAGACCGTACAAAGCTTTCTTAAGACGAGATACGTGGTTAGGAAAGTCTGGATCTACAAAACTATTCGGATGACGAACAAAAACTTCTTCTTTCAGTGGACCGTTTAAAAATGCCGTTTTGACGTCCATTTGGTAAATAGGAAAGTTCTTGTGAGTCGCATATGCCACAAAATTTTTGACAACTACAAGTCTTACAACTAGTGCAAAAGACTCCTCAAAATCGGTGCCCTCCTCTTGACCATATCCTTTGGCAACTAAACGAGACTTGTTCCGAATAACTATGTTTTCAGCATCAGTCTTGTTTTTTCAAATCCATTTGACTGCGATTATGTTTCCGCCAATAGGACATTCGAAAAGTTCCCAAAAATCAAGGCGTTTGAACTGGTTAAGCTCGTCTTGCATGGATTCAATCCAGATGGCATCAAGCATAGCTTCCTTGATATTTTTTAGTTCAATTGTACTTACTATTAATACGTACATACAAACTTCTGCATCAGTTTAAAGTCGATTTCTTGTCATTACAAGTTTTGAGGGATCACCAAACACTTGTTCAATTGGATGATTCTTTGTCCACTTATCACTTGAGTGATGTTTTTGATGAAATTCGTGCATATGTGATGGATCCTGGTATGTTGAAGATGACTCAGCTTCTTCGAACACAGGAGTTGGAGGTGCTGTGTAGAACACATTACCATCAAATTCTGCATCATCTTCTTGAACTAATTCATCGGCATTTTCATTCAAGACTGGAGAGTTTGGTTTAGTGGCAACTTGTTCTGCTGACGAGGATACTATTTGAGGAGCTTCATCTTCTTCAATGACAATTGACGATGATGAAAAAGTGTTGTCATTATCAAAATTATTTGCAGCGGAATTATCTGACACTTCTGGTGAACTCGTCGCATAGTATTCTTCATTTAGAGGACCAAACAAATTATCCAAGTCTGTTTTTGAAGGCACTAATTATGAACCTTTTGATGAATCTTGAAAATTCGTGCAGTTTATTCTGGGTTCTGAATTGTTGAATTTAGAAGCCATTGGTGTGAGTTCACCAAACTTGACATGGATCGTTTCCATTATCTTTTTGGCTTGGTGGTTATAGATACAAAATCCTCATGATGACTCAGAATAACCAATAAAGATGCCAATGTCAGCCTTCGGTTTCATTTTCCCAAGATCATCACGATCATTTGTTGGATAACAAAGGGATCCAAACACATGAAAGTATTGAATATTAGGTTTTCTTCCTCGAATAAGCTCATAAGGAGTCTTATTGTACCGTGTGTGTACAATAGAGCGATTCTGAGTAAAACAAGCAGTAGCAATAGCTTCGGCTCAAAGAAATTCTGGAGTTTTAGAAAAGATAAGCATTGTTCGAGCAGCCTTGACTAGTGTTCGATTTTGTCATTCAACAACACCATTTTATTGAGGCATACGAGCAATTAAAGTTTTATGAACAATACCTAACTTTGCATAAAATGCTCGTAATTTCTCATTTTTGAATTCAGTTCCATTATCATTTCGAATCGTCAGAATTTGAGCCTTTAGATTCCTTTGAACTTGATTAATGAAATCGATGATCATATCTGGAGCCTCATCTTTTGTGCGAAGAAAATATACCCAGGTGTACCGAGAATAGTCATCAACGATCACTAAAATATATTTCTTTCCATTGATACTTGCGACCCTTATTGGCCCACACAAATCTATATGAAGTAGTTTGAGTTTGGATTCTGTGCTTGGAACCAATTTTGGTGGAAGTGAAGCTTTCTTGCTTTTGCCTTGTTCACGGGCTGAACATAAGTGATCTTTTTTATACCTAAATTTCAGAAGCCCATCAACTAGATCTTTTGACGTGAGTTGGTTAATGGTACCAAAATTCAAATGAGAAAGCCTGCGGTGCCATAACCAAGATTTTGTTGATGTGGCTCTGGACATTAAGCACACTGGAGAAGAAGCTGCCATCTCAAAAATAAAGATAGTGTATAGATTTTTTGGCACATATTACATCAAGGAGACAAGGAGACAAAGTCCAAGAAGATGCAACTTCAAGATGTACACGATCGTCAAAAATTTTTCTGAAGTTATTTTCGAGGACTTGCCAGGTCTGCCACATACAGACTAAGGGAAATTACATCGTTCTCTAGTAACTGGGCTGCACCTGTAGCAACGGGCACCTTATCGATTGGCCCCATCAGAAATGAAAGAATTGGCGGATCAACTACAAGAGCTTTCCGACAAGGCTTCTAAAAACCCAGTTGGTCACCTTGGGGAGCCCGTTCTATTCGTCAAGTAAGAAGATGGGATCATTACGGATGTGCATAGATTATCGAGAACTAAACAAACTAACGGTGAAGAACCGTTATCCGCTACCAAGAATTGATGACTTATTCGATCAACTTCAAGGGTCGAGTGTCTACTCAAAGATCGACCTAAGGTCAGGTTATCACCAATTGAGGGTTCGAGAAGAAGACATCTCAAAGACTGCCTTCAGAACTCGATATGGACATTATGAATTCCAAGTTATGCCGTTTGGTTTGACCAACGCACCTTGTGGTTTATGGAACTCATGGAACCGAGTGTGCAAACCTTATATAGGACAACTTCGTAATTGTCTTTATTGACGATATTTTGATCTTTCTCAAGACAAGCAAGAGCACGAAGAGCATCTGAAGATAATATTGGAGTTGTTGAAGAAAGAGGAGTTGTATGCAAAATTTTCCAAGTGTGAATTTTGGATTCCCAAAGTACAGTTCCTCGGTCACGTGATTGATAATAAAGGCATTCATGTGGATCCAGCCAAGATCGAATCCGTTAAAGATTGGGCATCTCCTAAGACACCAACGGAGATTCGTCAGTTTTTAGGTCTTGCTGGGTATTATCGACGATTCATTGAAGGGTTTTCAAAGAAGAATGCCTAAAACCAATGACCAGCTCACTCAAAAGAAGGTCAAGTTTGAGTGGGGTGACAAAGAGAAGCAGGTTCTAGTTATTAGAAAGCGAAGTTGTGTAGTGCACAAATTCTGGCTTTACCCGAAGGAAGTGAAGATTTTATCGTATACTGCGATGCTTCGAATCAAGGGTTTGGGCGTTGTGTGATGCAAAGGGAAAAGGTTATTTCTTATGCATCACGTAGTTTAATGACTATGAGAAGAACTATATACTCATGATCTGGAGACTTGGAGCAGAGTAGTGTTCGCTTGAAGGATTTGGATGGCCACTATCGTATTTGTACAAGTTACGGTGTTCACTGATCATAAAAGTTTAAAGCATATTGTTAATAGAAGGATTGGAACATGAGAAAACGCCGGATGGTTTGAGTTGCTTAGTGATTACGATTGCGATATTCGTTATCACCCAGGAAAGGCAAATGTCGTTGCTGATGCTTGAGCAGGAAAGAACGGGAACCACGTTAAGAGTTCGAGCTTTAGTCATGACTATTAGCTTGGATCTTCCTAAGCAATTCTGAACAGCTCCGACTGCAAGCACGGAAACCAGAGAACATCAAGAATGAGGTTGTTTGGGGTATGCCTGATTGGAAAATGCTACAATTTGCCAAAGGCAATATTAGACGGACATATTTGGAACTCGTATAGATGGAACCTATGCCTCAATGGCAGTGAGTTGGTTACCTTGTTATGACGATTTGCGGACTGTGATCATGGCACGAGTCCCAAGTCAAGTATTCTATCCATCAGGTTCCGAGGAAAATGTATCAGACGTAAAGAAAGCTATTATTGGTGGCCCAATATGAAAGGATGATATCGCACCTATGTTAGACAAGTGCTGGACCTCGTGCTAAGGTCAAGGCCAAACATCAGAGACAATCGGGTCTTGTTGGTACAACCCGTGATACTCAATGGATGATGGGACAATATCACGTATGTTTTGTCACAAAGCGTCCTAGTCTTCACAAGGGTATGACCACATTTGGGTAATCGTTGGATCCGTCTTTACAAAGTCCGCATTCTTTATACCCATGAAAGAAACTGACCCTCTAGAGTAAACTAGCGGGAATGTACTTAAAGGGAAGTAGTAACAAGGCTTGGAATACTGGTCTCGTATTATTTGTGAGCGTTGACCCTAGGTTCGCATCAAATTTCTGGGAGGTCACTTCAGAAAGCTTTGGTACAAGTTTAGATTTGGTAGTACGGCATATCATCCGCAACGAAGGACAAAGCTGGAAGCGAACCATCAAAACTCTCGAAGATATGCTTAGAGCTTGTGGTATCACTATGGAAGGGTGGGTTAAACATTTGCATTTATCGAGTTTTCATACATAACAATTATCATGCTAGCATTAAGGCTGCACCCTTTGAGGGCACTTTACGGTATAAATGTCGTTAGCCTGTTTGTTGGGCTGAGGTCTGGAGGAAGTTCAAACTCACCAGGTCCAGAGTTAGTTCAAGAAACAACTAAGAATATAATTCAAGTTAAGCAAAGGATGCAAGCTGCTCGTGATAGGCAAAAGAGCTACGCTGATTTGAAGCGTAAGCCGATGGAGTTTGAGGTTGGAGATAAAGTGATGCTCAAGGTTTCGCCTTGGAAAGGGGTTGTACGTTTTGGCAAACGGGGGAAATTAAATCCCAGGTTTGTTGGACCTTTCAAGGTAATAAAAAGGGTTGGAGACGTTGCTTACAAGCTTGAGCTTCCTGAGGAGCTGAGCAGAGTTCATAATAATTTCACGTGTCTAACTTAAGAAGTTTCATGCGACGAACCCTTAGCGTTCCTGTTGGATGGACTTCATTTTTGATGACATGCTTCGTTGTCGAGGAAACCTATTGAGATCACAGATCGTGAAGTTAAACGGTTTTGAAGCGAAGCCGTATCCCATTAGTCAAGGTTAAGATGGAACTCCAAGAGAGGTCCAGAGTTTACATGGGAACGCGAAGATCAATTCAGGAAGAAATACCCCACATCTGTCTCAAAGACGGGGCCGTGACAAGTGCTGCGTTTAAGCTTGAGGGACTAAGCTTCAGCCTAACCAGGGAGTATATAACCACTCGTGTTTTTTTAAAGTCATTGTATGACCATTAGAAATTCACAATTTATTTTCTAGGGTTTTACTGCGTTGCTCTTTAACCGTAAACGTTAAGTTAAATCGCGTAAACTGGACAATGATCATACAATGTAAACGGGCATTAAAACATTTAATAGTTTTTATCCCACAAGTGTTATATGATCTGTTTGAGGATATTATTAACTGTGTTTCATCATATTTTTATTGGTTACGTTAAAATGCTTACGTTTCACGGATATAAAATGCGTTTAGGCATTCCCTGGGAAGTTCCAAAACCCTAAAAAAAAAAAAATAAAAAAAATAAAAAAATAAAAAACTATCCTTAAAGCGATATAAATACCCACACGATATACCCAAATATTATAACTCCTTATACCTCCCCCCCCCCCTTCTTTAACCCAAATAATTCAATATTAACATATCTTATCTTTTTGTGTGCACATTTTTTTGGATGATAGGTCCAAGTGTTTAGTAAATTGCTCATAATATCTAGATATTAAGTATATTATCTCAGGTAACCATCTACTTACACCTATATCCACTTGGCATATTGATACTGGTGCCAAGGGTGTGAAAGTAACCATGGTTAAGTTAATAAGATATTTTTACTATATATAGCATGCATGCATAAGTGAAGTTTACTTACACTTTTACTTAAGAAAATTTCAACTCTTTCTCTCCTTTCTCTCTTATAGCTCACGGCATTATAAGCTCATATAATCAAACCATACAAAATTTTTCTACAATCCATACAACCCTTTACACATCAATCCTAAGGCATACTAAGGTGTTTGCAAGCATTGGTTTATCATTTGCAAGTATTAAGGAAGAAAAGGGAAGATTAGGGTTTCCAAAACTTAATCTAGGGTTTATAAGCTTGGAAGCTTTGGTTTTGAGTCTAAACATGGGTTTAGCACTTATTTCTCATCTCATACATTATCACTAAGGTCTTCCTAATTCCTTCATACTTTTTATTATCATTATTTTATGTGTTATATGTTAATTATGGCTATAATCACCACTAAGGACTTTTTAATATGTAAAATGAGTTATTAATTATGTTTATGATTTTATGCACTTATTCTTATGTCATATGGTCATATATATCATGTGGAATAGTGATTAGAAAAGTATGCTATGTTAACATTTTGGTTTAAGTATAAAATGTTTTGAGTTAATTGGTTTTATAAGGTTTCTTAATCTTCACATCGTGAAATATATGAAAAGTAAATTGTTATATTGTTATCATGGACAAATGAAAAAATAGGGGACTAATGGAATTAATATAAGTATCGCATAATGTTACATATGGTTATTAGGGTTTTTTAAAGTAATCTACTAAATTAAAATAATACATAAACACGTTTTAACACATTTGGATAAATATTTATCTTAGGGCTGTTTGGAATTCAAAAAATACATAATATGTTTATGATTTTATTAAAATTACTACATGTCACAAGGATCGATGGTGTCATAAAGAACTCGAAAAACAAAAACCGAGTTAAAAAGGAAGAGCACGCCATTTACAAGTTTACGATAGTTAATACTTTTATAAAACTATTTTTATAAAATTTACTATTCACCACAGAAACTTATACTTTATAAACATCCATAATATGATAAAACTTTCAATTACGAGAACGTACTCGAAAGAATCGCTAAAAACGGAGCTATAACGAATAAGATACGACAAAAACGGGTTTTACGTTAATTAAATCTAAAATCGGTAAAATAGCTTGTTGAAACAGAAAAACACTATTCATCACAGAATATCAAAAACTTGAAAATGTAATATTTTGATCACTCGTTCTTTCTTCGGAAGATTGGAGTAAGAAACGCGAGCAACGGACTTAAAACGACCAAATTAGGTCATTTTTACGAAAAGTATATTTATAAACGTTTTCACTTTATAAATATTATTTTACTAAAACGATTAGTCGGTGATTATGCTATATAGAATATTGAGTGGTTATCAAAGTGCTATAATACTAGGGAGTTTCATAATGAGGCCTCTTCGGATGACGTATCGACGAGTTGTTGGATTTACGATTTAAAGTGTCCTAACTCCTCGTACGTCATGTCATGACCTCTTTAATTATGATAGCCCGAACGATAGTACGATGTAACAACTATAAGATTATATTCAATGTTATTAATTAAAGTACTCAGTACTTATACGACCTTAATTTAAATAGGTTGCATTTATCGTCTTGCGTGACGTTTTATCTGTGATTATTTGGACTATCTGTACTCAAGGTGAGTTCATAGCCCCACTTTTTACAGTTTTACTGATTTACTATTATTTGGGGTGGAAACATGCTTTGTTTTATAAATTGGACGCAAGTGTTTAAAGTATATTGATTATGTGTTTGCCTAAGTAGCGATAACCCTCCTGAGCCCATTTTCATGAACTGTCAATTGCATGATGTAGTTGTTAATTGCATTATGTGAGCGCGAATGTTATAAATAGATCTATTGGGATTAACCTCCCCGTTTGGGTGATTAGCTATCACCGGGAATGAACGTTGACCATGTCGGACTTGGATGTTGCGGGTTACAACATCTGTACGGGCAAATAACTGCTAAAATAGCAAAATATAGGTTGAGCTTCAGTGTCATGAGCTTAGTGCAACAGTAATCTGGTTTTGTGATTGTTGGCATATGTTGTAACATCACGGGAAAGTCTTGCGGTCCTGCATAATTTAAATACATAAACCTATGAATTCACCAACAATTTTGTTGACGTTTTAAGCAATATTTTCAGGAGGTCAATAGGCACGAGGTGCCAAGGATGCATTGGATTATGTTTTGGATTGCACTGTTAAAGATTTATGTGCATCATGTTTTGGGAAATCTATGTTATCTTTTGTAATATTAAACAAAGAACAAGTAAAGCTATAAGCTTTTGTAATATGTCTTTTATTTAAATCCAATGTATCAATTTAAACGACTTTTGTGTCGTTCTTATATATATCTTGTGCTGTTGATCTTGAAGTAACACGCCCCGGATCCTTATTCCGCTGCGACCCATTTTGGGGGTGTTACAGTTGATCTCAAAGAGAAATTGAGTTCTCATGGTAGAATTGTTTATAAAATGGGCCAGTCAATTCAAACAATTCACATGCTTGAAAAACACTAAATCAAGTTTATGATCCTTTTCTCAAAGTTGGGTTGGGTTACAAAAATCCCAAACGTCTCAAGAAAGCCATTGCAGCATAACCAAAAATGTATCATGGTGAAATGCTTCATAGTACTAACTTAAAAATTGATCCACCTGATTCTGAGGAATCTTTAGAGGATGTGGAAGAAATTCGATTGAAAATGAGAAACAAAATGGTTCAACTTAACTATGGAAAATTAAATGCTCTTTATGAAACATTTGTTCCTCAACAAGAACCTTCTGTTGAACAAACATATTTTTCATTTCCTTCTACTTCCAATGATTTTTCTTGACGTCTCAAAAGAGTTAAATCGGGTTTTACCATTCCAAAATGCGGGCCAAAGAGAGTAAATTATTAAAAATGCTTGAAAAAAATGGGTTTAGCAATTAACGATTTTCGAACAAGAATTAATGTCACTCTTTTAAAAGATAGAAAAAAGAGATGAATGTCTGACAGTCAAAATTCTTTAAGAGAGTTTTATAAAACTGATGTAATTTCGATGTCTGACTCTTTGTCAATAAATTTAAAAAAACTTTAACAAGAGCTCATTGAAGAAGTACATGAAATGTTAAATATTTTTGAATCAATAGAACAGAAAGTTAAAGAAAAATCTCCAAAAGAAAATATTTTTCAAAATAAGATTGATCGACTTTTAGAAGTATCCTTGACTCGAGAAATTCGAGATTGTGTGTTAATTTCTATTGAAGAACAGAAAAATGAGTTGTTACAGACTGAGCTTGAGAAAATTTCAAATGACTCCAAAGATATCTAAGCCAATTTACTTACGAGAGTCAAAATTCTTGAAAATGATTTTAAGCGATCACAAGCTTAAAGTATTGATTTTGAACTTAAACTCTAAACGCAAAAGAGATAAAAGGCTTTTGTGCTGCCTCTTGACAGGTCAAGGTTGTATTAAAGTTGAATGATTAGGAACGGTGTTGCTAAAAACTCAAGTTGATTTTGTTGTTCAAGAACAAGAAAATATCAAACTTAAATATCAAAGGATTTTTTTTAATTCAATAAAAGCAACACAGAATCAACATCAACAAAAGGTTAATGAGTTAGTTGAAAATATCAGTCAAAAGACGTATGCTTATGGTGATGTTCATTTTAAGAATCAAGATCTTTTGATGGTAATTTCTGAACTCAAGGAAAACTCAAAACCTTTAAAAAGGGGAAGGATGTGAACACTAAGTTTGACAAATCTGTGACTTCAAGAAAACTTCTATGTGTAACACCATTGTCTAACAACATAGCAGTTTAGGCTAAGAAAGTTTCAAACACAGAAGACAACGCAGATAGGTCAAAATTAGTCACTTCACATTCTACACCCAAAAGCGAGCAAAAACAAAAAAATAATGCAAATGTTATTACACGAGGTATGTATAAAATTTAAAGACAAGAGTCACACACGCGAGATTCTAAAACTAACATGAATGTTTCTAATTCTACAGGAGTAGGGAGTTCCAATAGTGTTAGAAGGCCAAAGTATAACACCCCGTGTTTTAGGTCATTGTACGACGTTATATAATCCACTATTTATTTTAGTATTGTACTAAATGCTTTTAATTCTAAACGTTAAGTTAAATCGCGTAAGCTAAAAATGATCATTCAACGTAAATGGGCATCAAACAATTAAATGTTTACGTCAAGCAAATGTTAGATAATTATTTAGAGGATAATTATTAACTTTGCACATTTTATTTTTATTGGTTACGTAAAGTATTTACGTTTTATGATAAAATACGTTTAGGCATACCCGGAACCACCAAAATTTATCTACGCTTCAACAAATACCCATTTTTATACTCAATACCCAAAGTTTTATAAAAATGCACCCATAATTATCACCTTAGCCGAATTCTTCATGAAATAAATAAACCAAGACTTACACATTACAAGTTTACCTTTATATTTTAAACTACAACTTTAGGCTACAAGTAAATGTAGATAATATTATATAACGGATCAAAAATCACCAACTAGCTCTTCCCCCCCCCCTTATATTTGCATGATAAGTGCTCCCTAGGGGACAATGGGCACACAAACTAGCAACTTGAGTTTGTACATCAACAACTCATATGTTGTGACTAGTTGTTTTGACCATAAGACTTCCTAGAAATACGCCTTATGTATTATGAGTTATACGAGTGAACTTTGACTAGTCCAAGATGTATATAAAGGAAGCACTAGTAAGAGAAACCATACCATTCATTCTTAAGGTGAAACAAAACATCATTTCTTCTTTCTCTTTTGCTCCCACCCACAACTCAACCTCAAAACCCTTAAACAATTCATTAAATTTTATCTACAATATTTACAAACATTCCTACATCATATCTAAGATATCTAAAGGTGTTTAGAAGGTTTGGTTTGGAGTTTACAAGTGTTAAAGCAAGAAAAGAAGGTTTCAATATTAGGTTTTTCGTTTGGATTTGGGTTTTATAATGTGACTTGGGAAGCTAACGGTTTGTTGCGAAAACTAGGGTTTAGATATTGTTTGTTCATCCCATTACATCATATAGGTTTCTAAAGACCTTAATCTCTTTTACATTTGTGATTTTATGCATATATGATGTTTGTATAGTTAATCACCATCTAAGAAACTTACTTATATGAAAAATGGATTTTTACACTTGTTTATGATTTGTTATCTTTTACATTTTTGTTATATGAGCGTTATATCATGTGAGAATTAGATGTATAAGTTATTGTACAAGTGTGGTTTTATGAATAAAAGCTTTATATAATACTAGATACCTAATAACAAGTGTTTTTATAAAACGTTCTATGAGCAAATCAGTATGTAGACATATGGAATTGTGATTCTTGGACAATTTTTGGACAAATCATGACTAAGGACCCTATTATGTAAAGACATGTGAAGTTAAGTGTTGTTATGGACTGTAACAAAGTGACTAAACTAAAAGTTACAAAATCAATTTTAACACATCTTTATACAAATATCAAAGGTTTTGTTTTAATCAAAAATAAAAGCATTTATTTTATATTTTTATAAAATACTACATGTCATGAGGATTCCGAATATGTAAAGAACTTGATAATCCGATTTATAGCGAAGGAGATACGTAATTTACAAGTTATACGATAATAAACGCGTTTATAAAAGAAATTTTATAAAACAAACATTTACTTTTAACTTCTGGTATATATAAATGGATATTTTTTTTAGATAGTACATATTTTTAGGATTCTAAAACATTAAGAATCGTAATTTTTCGATCAATAACGAAGGAGTTATGAATTTTGCAAGTTTACAATAATAAATACTTTTATAAAAGTTACTGTTCACATTAGGTATTTTATTTTGGAAAACATCATAATTAGATAGAACTTTTAATTACGAAGACGTACTCGAAAGAATCACTAAAAGCAGAGTTAAAACGAATAAGATACGACATTTACGAGTTTACGACGATTAATTTTATAAAAGTGTATGAACAGTAAAAATTACTGTTCACCAGTAGGTTGAAAATATGAAAATATGATAACTCGTCTTAATACGAAACCGTGAACATAAAAAACGTAAGAAACGGACTTAAAACAATAATGTTACGCCGTTTTCATTAAAGAGGTATTTATAAACGTTTTTACTTTATAAATATGATTTCACTAATACGATTAGATGATGATGTAGCTATATAGAATTATATATGGTATTAGTTAATCAAAGTGCTTAGTACTTATACGACTTATAATCAATTAGGTTGCATTCGGGCGTATTTGTGACGCGTTTTCACGCATTTGATTTACATTATCGATTCATCACCTGAGGTGTTTCATTAGGCCCTCACGTTCTTTTACATTTATAATGATTTACATGTTTTGAGGTGAACATATGCATGTTTTATAATTGGACGCAAGTGGACATTTTACATAACGATTACGTGTTTGCCTAAGTAGCAATAACCCTCTGAGCCTATTATAATGAACTGCCAATTACTTGTTGTGAGCGCGAATGTTTATAGAAGATCTTTTGGGATTGAATCCAGTTCGGGTGGGTGAGTCATGTTCACTATGCCGATTTTCAGGGACAAAGACGATATACCAGCTTCGGTAATAGGATGTTTCGGGTTTTAGAACATCATCACGGCGCAACTCTTGGCAATTTTATATTTGCTATTCATTACATCGTCGAGCTTCAGTGTATGAGCTTAGGGAAACGTAATTACATTTTATGATGTTTGCATCTGTTGCATTATCATGGGGAAATCTTGCGGTCCTACATTATACATTTTACAAACCTATGAATTCACCAACATTATTGTTGACATTTTAAGCAATGTTTTCTTAGGAGATCAATGGGGTACAAGACAAGGGATACATTGTTGATCGTTATTTTGGAATTCGTATGCATTTAAGATTTGGTTGCATTACATTTTGGGGATATAGAACAATGAACAGGTTGAGGTTTCAGACTTATGTAACAACAATTTGTCAAATCCAATGTATCGATTTTAAACAAATTTTAAATGGTCGTTCTTATATATATCTTGTGCTATTGATCTATGAAGTACCGCCCCCAACCCATATTCCGCGTATAAAATATACACTTGCGTCCAATTTGTAAAAACAAAGCATGTTCTCACCCCAAAGATGTAAATCATTTAAATAATTGTAAAGCATGGGGCTATGAACTCACCTGAGTAGGTAGTCCTCTATGAATGATAAATATATCCAAGTATGGCAAATGAATCACACCGTCAAATACCTAAGTAAATACGGCCAGTCTTAGTCTACAAGTTTAGGCTAACGACTTAATGCATAAACTACAATAAATTGCTAGTTTATATATATTGTTATCACTTGTGTGGTGGTGCACATGCTTATTGTAATTATCTTTACTTGTTGGCTCTTGGGAAGGTATACGACTAAGGATAGATATCGTTAATAAATATACATTTAATAACCTGATGGTTTATACACCGATAAACATTGACTTTAAATACAATAATACTTTTATTACATTAAGTCCAGTCCGACACTTCAAGTATTTATAAAATCATTTAAGTTTTATAACACACTTTTAAGTTTCTAAGTTTGACAACTTTAGTCCTTTTATTTAAGTTTGGTTAAATTACACTTTTTAACCCTTAACTTTCTAAGTTGTCACTTTTAGTCCTTTAACTTTACAAAAGTTATACTGTTAATATAAGTTATTCCAAAACAGCACCTTATGTTTGAAATATGTCAAAAACAGTCCTTGGACTCATAAAAATCAATATTTACAGTTTACACCCTCTAGTTTGCACTTTGACACTTTTAGTCCCTAAACTTGTAAAAATCACATTTTAAGCCCGTTTAAGTTCTAACAAGTGGCAATAAGTTTCATTAAGCTCCAATAAGCCATATAAGCTGTGGCAGCTTAAAAATAAGCTCGGATGAGCTTATTTAGGCTTATTAGGCCTTGTTGGGCTCGTTAAAGCTCGTTAAGCAAAATAATGGTCCAATTTAGATTTCAAAGGCACATAAGCCCTTATTAAGCTTATTTAAGCTTATTGAAACTGTTTGGCTTAATAATAAGCTCGGATGAGCTTATTGGGCTCGTTAGCCCAATAACTCTAACCCGAATTATTTCAAAAGTCCATTAAGGTTTGATAATGTAACACCCCCAAAATCAGGTCGCAGCGAAATGGTAACATTGGGGTGCTACGTCAAAGTACAAAAATCAAGATATAGAAAACGACCTTAAATGGACGTTAAAAATAAGATTCATTCAATGTCATTACAAAAGATCAGAGTTTTCACGTTAGGTCCCATAGTTTTGATAAAAAGACATTAAGATTTTATAAGACAAAAGTTTCATTGAATTTAAGAAATCAGAATCCCTCTAATAGATATCCGTCACGGCTCCCATCCAAGCTTATGCCTCAGCACCTGAGATTAAAACATGCTAAAACGTCAACAAAATTGTTGAGTGAATTCATAGGTTTATCAGGAAATAGCGTGGACCACAAGATTTAAGTAATAGTAGACTATGAAACACATTCGATAGTCCAACACTTTGTATTATTGCCCTAAGCTCATGACACCGAACCTTAACGTAATAAACTGTAATCAAACCAGTACTCGAGGTTTGTGCCCCAACACGGATACAGATGTTACAAAAACATCCTACGAATTTTCTCAATACAGATGGCTGCAAAAACATCCTAAGAAATTTTCTTCTCGAATGTTAATTGCGTTCAATGGTCAACTAGAAACCACAGCTTGACGGGGTATTGGTCAGTCCCGATAGATCTATTCCATAACACTAGCGTATACCCAGCAGGTAATAACGGTTCATGATAAAAGTGGACTTAAATGGCATTACGGTAAACTTATGGCAATAATGTAATTTAGAAATAGGCATATAGTTTTGAAAACACTTGTGTCCAAAGAAATCATGCATGTAATCTCCCCCGTTTTTATAAAACAAGTAGTGAAAAAAGGGGGGGGCTAGAACTCACTTGAGTGAATGGTATATCAAACAAGTATTCACAATAGAAAATGCGTCAGCGTACGATCGAATGCAAACTAATCCAATCTTGGTCGTGTAAACGTACTAAACACTTTGATTGTTGATATTTTCGTAGAGCTCATCAATACTATCGTTCGGGATATATAATTAAGAGGTCATGTAGTGACGTATGAGGAGCTAGGGACAATGTGAATCGTAAATCCAAACAACTCGGTCTATTCGCCACCACGAGAGGCCTCCATTATGAAAACTCCCTAGTAATATAGTATTTGATAAACTAAATACCACATATAGGTCTATATAGCTCAATCACCATCTAATTGTTGGTTTTAGTAAAATTGTGATTTAATAAGTTAAACGTTTATTATTTCTGTTTTAGTCAAAACTAGCATAACTTTCGCTGTTTTAAGCGATTTTATCGTTTCTTATGCCCACGCTTTCGTAGTAAGACGAGTTATCATAATTACATTTTTGAACTTTTGACTTCTGGTGAAACGTAACTTTTTACTGTTCACACCAGACCTTAAATTTTTTTTATCGTTCTCTTATCGTAAAAACCCTGGTAAACGTAGTATGTTTATTCGTTTAGTTCTATTTTTTTTTGCGATTCTTTCGAGCATGTTCTGTTTAATTGAAAGTTTTATTTATTATTGAGTTAAAAATATAAAAAGTTTCCTGTCATGAAAATAGTAATTTTATAATATAGTTTTATAACAACCCCGGTATTAACGTAAATCGTATTTTTATCGTATCTTTTCATTATAATGGCGATTTTTCAAGTTCTTACATATTTGGGAAACTGTCATGAGGTTATACTATCTTTATAATACATAATATGGCTGTGTCAAAAAGACGACCCAAAATAGTCCCATGAAGATAAATAGGTACACTCTGTATAACTTTTTTTTATAACTTTACTTTTATACTTTTCAAATAAATAATTACCACAATTCTTTATAACTCATTTATTTACTTGTGTCTATATCATTATATATTCAAAGATCAAAGTTCCTATTGAAAAAAGTGTTTAAAAATCTATTCACAAGTAGAATCCCTTTAAACATGTTTAAACCCTAAATGGTGATATTGCTAAAAGAACACATTATAACACCTTAATGATAATAAGTCAAGGACATAAAGGTTTATAGATAACCTTAATGAGATATAGTGTGATGTACAAAGTATTAACCTTGTTTTAGTATAAAACCAAAGCTGGCACTCTTGGCACCCTATTTTATAATGAATCCCTAATCTTTCATCTTTGCTTTAATACTTGTAAATGGTTTTAACACAAGGATTGGCAAACACCTTAGTATATCTTAGAAATGATGTGTAATGGCTTGTATAAGTAGTAGAAAATTTTTGTCTGGGTTTGGTTGTGGTGTTGAAATTTTTGAGATGTAGTTATTAAGAGAGAAAGAGAGGATTTTTGTTGGTTTTTCTTAAGTGTATAAGAGTTGTGTATGTTATCTCTTGCTATGAATTGATGATTTATTTCTATATATTATATATATATTTCTATATATATATATATATATATATATATATATATATATATATATATATATAAAAGAATAGTCAAAGATGGAAAAAGAAAGACCAAAGACTAGTCCAAGGCTTCCATTAGGAGGGTCTTAAGGAAAGTGTTGGTCAAAATGCTTAGTCATGGTCTTTAGGTTTAATGGCTTGAAAGTTGTTATTAAAGACCAAGTTGGTGTTTGTTGAGTAAATGTCCCTTTGGGACTATACTTCAACCGAATTGAGGGGGGGGGGGAATGAGTAACTAGTTTGTTGGTGATTTTTGATATTTTGCATAATATCTAGTATAAACTTGAAGTATAAGTTGGTAGATTTAAGTATAAAGGTAATACTTGTAATGTGTAGTTTTTAGTGGAGTCATTTTATGTACAACTTGACCAATAATGTTAACATGGGTAAAGTTTATAAAACTTTGAGTATTGGGTATAAAAATGGGTACTTGTTGAAGTGTAGAAAAGTTTTGGTGGTTTCGAAAATGCCTAAACGTAATTTATCGCGAAGTAAATACTTTACGTAACAAAAAATAAAATCATAACAGTTTAATTAGTACTTTGAAAGTATAATATACATGTGGCTTGGAAATAAACTGTAATTTGTTTGGTGCCGTTTACGTTGATTGTTGATTTATATTTATGCGATTTAACGTATCGATTAAATTTAAAAGCGGAACTGCTGTTGTGAGAAAATAAAATAAATAGTGAATTTAAATAGCGTGTAAATGCCTTAAATAACAGATGTTACACTAATACCCTTATATTTTTCTTAAAAGTACATATTTTTGTTGATTCCAAAAATATAAGAAACTTGAAGAAACAATGGATATGAAATTAGTTATGGATTTTTCATGTTTATGTAATAAAATAAGCAAAAGTAACTTTGATAAAAGTAATTTTATAAAAAACTATTTTTTTTCAGAAACATACAGTGGAATGGACCATGTTTTGTTAGATGAGAAAAATTTTAATCTACTAAGAAACCAGTGGGCGGAAAGAATACTAAAAAAAGAGTAAAAACTAATGATATGCATTATTAATAAACGATTTCAATATATTAAAGTTATAAAAGTTTTTTATATAAACTTTAACTTACGGTTACTGTTCATATTAGTCTAAATATAATAAATATAAAATTTGATTAGATTTTAAAATATGAATCACACATATAAGAACGTTTAAAAACGGGATTTAAAAATGAAACGATATGACGTTTTTACTAAAAGAGATATTTATAAACGTTTTTAACCTTATAAACATTATTTTCTAAAACAATTAAACCATTTATATAATGAAATTATATAAATAATACATCAAATATATTTTTGTCAAATAACAATTTGTTGGACAAGTATATCATCCTTACAACTACAAGTAAATGGACACTTATTTTGCAAGTACAAATTTAATTGTTTATTTTTTATAAATTAAACAAACACTTTAGGTGGTGATGTAACTATATAGGATTATATGTGACATTAGATATTCAAATTACATTGTACTCATACGGCCTATATTTAAGTAGGCTGCATTCGGTCATATCAGTGATGTTTTCATTTGCTTGATTCATATACTCTAGTTTATTCACTAAGGTGAGTCCATAGCCCCATGTTTTACTATATCAATGATTTACAACTTTTAGGGTGAGAAGCATGCATTGTTTTACAAATTGAACGCAAGTGTACATTTTATCATGATTACGTGTTTGCCTAAGTAGCGATAACCCACTGTGCCCATTATCATGAACTGTCAATTACTTTGTGTGAGCGCGAATGTTATAAATAGATCTATTTGGGATTGACATCCCCGTTCGGGTCAGTAGCACTCACTGTGCTGGTTTTCCGGACAACGGACGTTTACCATGTCGGATTTGGGATGTTGCGGGTTGGAACATCATCAAGGGCAATGTTGGCAATTTATATTGCAATTCATACATGTCGAGCTTCAGTGTCATGAGCTTAGGGAGACGTAATTACACTTTGTGATGTTTGCATCTGTTGCATTATCATACACTTGGAATCTGCGTACTAACATTATATTTACATAACCTAATGATTCAAAACTTATGTTGACGTTTTAAAGCATGTTTTCTAAGATGTCAATGAGGCAAAACGGGGTAGGTGCTAAGTTCGTTGGGATGCTCTTTGAGGAGTCATGAATAAAAAGATTTGGGAAGTAATTATATATAGGGATTTTTGTTATGATCTAAAATCTTTGTTATCAAATGTTAAACAATTTAAGCCGTTGCGCTTTGTATTAAACAATTTCAATAAATCCAATGTATCGTATTTCAACGATTTTTGAGGTCGTTCTCATATCTTGTGCTATTAATCTATGATGTAACGCTCCGGCCTCATTATTCCTTTGCGACATGTTGAGGGTGTTACAGATTTGGTATCTAGAGCCAAGGTTTATAGAGAACCGGTCACTATTTTTTACTTAACTTTAACAGTTTTCAAACATTGCATCATACAAAGGGGTTTTCATGGGACATTCACTTATACATTACTTGTTGCATTAGTTGAGTATACTAGATGCTGCATGATGCACATACGTGTTTATAATATATTAAGTATATTATTATTGGTCTTATATATGTACTAATGTAAACTCTGTTGAGTGTTATGATTATGTCATGTCTCATCACAGTCTCCTACACATCTCTTCTACACTGATTCCAGCCAAGGAGGCCGCGCGCGTTTGTTTGCAGCGTCTTCTGGGGGAGCTGACGGGAGCTGTTGATGGAGGTTTCTCCACGATGTCATCGTATACGGGATACGATGGACTCCCCCTAGCAAGCCGGTAGCTCCGCCATCTCCGAACTATGTGCCAGGACCTGAAGGGGGGGCACACACGTCTATCGATTAGTGCCCGTATGGCACACACCTTCACCTATCTAGGTACCATATGTTACTGAGCCTGAGTACCCTGAGTACTTAGTGCCATCCGATGTTGAGGCACCCTTAGAGGACCAGCCTCTACCTGCTGATGCCTCACTTACCGCCTTATCATCAGGCTATGTGGCAGGACTCTGATCCGGACGAGGATCCGGAGGAGGACCCCGAGGAGGATCAAGCTGACTATATTGATGAGGAGGGGAATGGTGATGATGAGCCTACGATGAAGACGATGTTGATGATGTTACTAATGTATGAGGATGAGGAGCCCCTTTTAAGGAGGATGATATGTGGGAGGAAGAGCACCTAGCTCTGGCTGACTCTTCTGATATACCCGTTGTCGACCTTGTTCCCTCAGCTGGGGACTCAGAGGCATTTGAGACCGATGAGGTTGCACCTACACATGTACCATAACCTAGATGACACACGGCTAGGATGTCCGTCAGACCCCATACACCTATACCGTTGCCATCAGAGGCAGAGGTCGAGAGACTTCTTGCCTTACCTATTCCCCCACCATCTCCACTATGACCTTGGTCATCTCTACTACCTTAGATTCCCTCACCACCACTACCACCTCCACCATCATCACTACATTTACCACCACCTGTACCCGTATCATTACCATTACCATCATTACCACTACCACCACTACCATCCTCACTATTGTACCACCACCAGTCGACCGTTAGGGAGGATTTTTTCCGTAAAAACATGCTGCTACTCTTCTACATCGACACTCCCTTGAGGCCGATGTTACACCTTGTAAGAGGTTATGTCTGACTACTCCCACATCAAGGAATGAGGTAGGGGAGAGTTCGACTACTACTCCTAGACCTACTGAAGGTCATAAAGCAGACTATGGGTTTATCGGCACTATGGATGCCAAGATCAGACGTTAGAGAGCCGAGGAGGTCGGCTATGGTATTAGGGATGTTTGGGTAGACCCGACAGAGGCTGTTGAAGAGGTAGCACCGAAGACCCTCAAGGGGGTCAATGATAGAGTAACCGAGCTTGCTGCGGTGCAGGAGCAGGACACTCAGGATAATTATACTGTGATCGAGGATGGTCAGGACAGACAGACTCAATTTTCTCAATGAGGTTGGAGAGTATGACCAAGGATAGGTAGTTTCCTATGAAACTGCTAAGACTGTTGGATCAGAGGCTTAATTTCTCCGAGGAGGCTTGGTCACATTATGTGGGATTGAGTTCAACAGTTCACTATGAGCTGCAGGCCTATAGGACTCACACCTAGATGCGGGATTATCGTATCGCTTCACATGAGTCATTGATGGCAACATTGATTGCACAGGTTTCATTGCTACATGGACAGTTGTCAGCGGGTCTCTTAGGATAGATTAAGGCACGTCAGGCTAGAGATCAGGACTTTATGTAGTGCTGCCAAGGGCGCTGGTAGTCTGCTAGTTTACATTTCCATGTCATATTCATAGCTATCATTATGTTAGCCGGCTAAGTATTATGGGTTTTATACCCAGCTAGCACGGTAGTAGGATTTGTATTTTTCATTTCTTGTATCAGACAATCATGTATGTTTTCCCAGTTATATATGATGTGTTGTATTATGTCATGTCGATCTCAATTCTGTTATGTATTGTGATTCCAGTCATGTTATATAATCACTGTGTGATGTGATCTTGTTATATATAATGTGTTGTATTATGTTATGTCGATCTCAATTCTGTTATGTGTTGTGATCCCAGTCATGTTATGTAATCACTGTGTGATGTGATCTTGTTATATATATGTTGTACCCATGTCATGTTGTGATGTTTATGAAAACTCACGTGTTTTATATTGTTGTGATTTAGAACAATATGCCGCCAAGAAGAACCTCTGCTGCTACTGCAAGGGCTGCTGCTGCAAGAGCTGTTGTTGCTGCTGCGGCTGCTGCCCCTATGACAGCTGCTGCTGTTGAGCAACTAATCGAAGCAAGAGTGTCTGCGGCACTTGCTAACCATGAAACTCTTCAAAATAGCACTAATGGTCATGGCGACGGAAGCCACAATTTTGACACTGGAATTAGAGGAACTGTACGCACTCCCCGTGAGTGTACGTACAAGGATTTTCTAAATTGCAAGCCCCTTACTTTTAAGGGTACTGACGGAGTGGTTGTGCTGTCACAATGGTTCGAGAAGATGGAATTCGTGTTCCATATCAGCAACTGTGTCGTGGAGAACCAAGTTAAGTTTGTTACTTGCACCTTCCTTGGAAATGCTCTAACATGGTGGAACTCTCACATGAAGACTGTTACTCAAGATGTTGCTTATGCTATGGACTGGAAGGTGATTTGTCCCGATACGTATATAAGGATAATATCAATAATAGTATAGTAATAAGTATTCCGTAAGGATTTAAGAAGATTACTTTTATCCAAAGTAAAATTCAAAACCTCCCGGGTCGTATCCCGACGAAGCGTGAATTGAGAATCGGTTAAGTTCGTGATCGCGTGCTTTGAATAATTTCAAGGATTTTGGTTATAGATTCTAATTCTACTTATTAAAATGCAAAAACAATTAAAAGCAAGCAAACAACTAAGGCAAATAAGTATTTAAGCTAGAAAATGATAACGAGAATCCTAAAACGCGACTAAACAAGCAAGTAAATCAAATTTTAACCCTACAAAATCAAATTTAATTTCTAAAAATCCTAAATGATTAAAAATAATTTTAGAAAAAAGAATTATATTTTTTTGACTTTTATTTTATTTATTATGAATTAAAAACATATTTAATCTAAAAATATTATAAAAAATATTAAACTAATTTATAAAAATCTAGAAAATTTATAGAAAAGTACTTTGAACAAATCTAAACTTAAGAAAAATAAAATGGAAAAATAAGCTGAAACAAATAAGCAGTAATTAAGCAAATAAGCAAATAAGCTTAAATTGAAAAAGAAACTATATTAATTTAATGGTGCAAGTTATAAACGAAAAAGTCCCAAGGGCAGTTGGTAGTGTGTGTGTGTGTTAAGGTGTTGGTGTTATAAAAAAGAGGTCACAAGTTCGAAACCTGTGGCCTTTTTTACAAATCATTTATTTTTTATTTTTTTATTTGAAAAAGCTAAAGTACCAACTAAAATAAGAACTTTTTGTGAAACAACTTTTTCTAAAAACTACAAATAAGCTCAATTAAGGTGACAGTTTTGGTTTCTTAATTCTTAGAAAATAGGCTAAACTTGTTTGGCCTTTTGGACTCAATAAGCTAGAAAGACAACTTAAAAGCTAAAAACAGATATAATCCTAGTCCTAATTAGCACGTATGACTGGAAATAAGCTAAAAGAAAAAGCTGAAAAGAACCCAAAAGCTTAAAGACAGCTGACACAAAAACAGATTTTAAAAGACTTGTCCAAACCTTTTAAGCTAAATTTCAGGGCCTATAAGCACTTAGAAAAAGCTCAACACATGAAAACAGATTAAAATAAGGACTCAAAGAAGACTTATAAGCTGTAAAACTTCTTAAAGGCTTAAACGCAATTCTGGTTAGAAAATGACAATATACTCTATTTTTGGCTTAAAAACTGATGAGCTTTATGAAAAACTTTTTAGACTTTATAAAACTAAATGAGTAGAAGGAAAACTAAAAAGCAAACAAAAGATAGATGAACTATACCTAATAAGCAAATAGGAATAAGAATAAGCCAGCAAAATAAGCTGCAAGACTACTAAAATACTTAAAGACAACAGACTCTTAACAGATTTCTAAAGACTTTTGACAGACATTAAAGCTAAAATTGGAACTAATAAGCTCTATCAAAAAGGTAAAAGCTAAAGATAGAAACAAAATAAAAAAAAAAAGTTTTATTCAAAAAATAAAAACAAAAGACAAATAGTGTAAGCTCTAATGACTCAAATAAGCAAGAATTAAGCAAAAAGGAAAAAGAAAATAAGCTAGAACATGCAAATGAAAAATGGCAGTTTACACTAGTTGATATTTTTGGTTTTTTGAAAATAATGACAACTTTGAACTTAATATTAAGACTCTAAATCATTTTGGAGACACTAAAAACTAAAAACAAATGAACATCAGATTCCAATAAGCTAAATTAAATCAAACTTACTCTAAATTAAACCTCATCTTAACCATATTTTTGATCATGCAATTAAGGGGCTACTTTAAGAACAACAAAAAACACTCATAACTTGCCTAATTTTTAAGCTGGAGATGTTAAAATGATTAACTTAAAGAACAGATTTCTCCAATGATGCAGTTAAAACTCATTTAGCTTACATACAACCTTTTTATCAAATACGTTTTTAAGAAATTTAAACAAATAAGCTTTTAAAACAGCCATAGGTTTAGCAGACACTAACCCTTGATAAAACGAACTTCAAAACTTAACAACAACTATTTGGAGCTTATGAAAACTTTGTTTTAGACTTAATTTGAGTTTGTGAAAACTATTTTAATAACTAAGACATCCTACAGTTGCTTTACTCTTGATAATACAACTTATCCCAAACACCCCTTTAAATCTAGGAAAACCACATTTAAGCTAAAAACATATCTAAATAAGCCCTAATCTACTAAAACAGATTTAGTACTATGCAAATTAAAGACTATTAAGCTAAAAACTTAGGATAATAAGCACTATATAATAGGCTACACTAATAAGCTACTTAGACTAAAAATGGGCAGTTTTTAAGAAACTTTAATCAAACTAATATTAAGCTACAACCTGAACATTTTAAGCTAATATAAGACATAATAAACACAAATAAGCAAATTCAAAACAGATTTAAGCAGATAAGCAGTGCAATAAGCTAAAACAAAATTTTAAGCTAAAAAGTGTAATAAGACATACCTTGATCCCAAACTCAAAACAGGGATCTAATATTGCTTACAAGAGCTTAATCATCAAGCTAGCTTATACATTAAGCTCTGAATAAGCCCTTCCATTTCTGGCTTATCTTCCAAGTGGCTTATTTAATAATTTTTAGGGGTTTGAGTGAATACCTATTTAGTTAGCTTTTAGAAAGCTAAAATGAATAATAACTAGGATTATGAAGTGAGCTTATTGAGCTTATTAAGTCATAATTAAACACATTTTGCATAAAAGTGATATAGGTATTTAACACAAGATATTTAAAGAAACTAAAGTTTTATTAAACTATGAAATTATTACAATGCTGAAAATGAAATTACAATATTGAAAAAGACATTAGCTAAAATTACAATTACAATAAGCTAAAAAAATTACGTCTAAGCTAGATAGGATCTCCTGTGTGAACCTGTCTCCTATTTATAGAGATGAGATAGATGATTCTTGAGCCTGAATGAGCGTCTTCATTCTTCTATAACGCCCTTAAATACAAAACCGCTTTTGTTCATTCTAATCACAGACCTTGATTCAGTTTGGTTGGGTTGTGACGTCTCATTAACCAATGAAATCCTCTGAGATTGCCAGCGTGGACTCCTGAGTGTCAGACGTGTCAGCATAAGGCTTCTAGAAGGTTAGGAGCGTGTGGGTAAAAGTGGGTTTTACCCTGGTTGCGTTATGGGTGAATTTAGGAGGGAAAGGAGGAAGATGATAAATAGTGAAATTTTACTTGGGGTGAATATGTTTAGACTTTGACTTGATGATATGGTTTTGGGGATGGATTGGGCTTTTTTTATATGTATTTTTTGGCCAGGAATTAAAATGGATTAGGAATTAGGCTAGTTTAGGATTTGGCTAGGGGTGTATATAACTTCATATTAATGGACTGACTTGGCCTATTAAACGGGTACATGTTTGCCCATTAAGAATAAATATGCCTTCGGCTTCGGTTTTTTCGCGCACATTCCATTCCTGTGCTCGGTTTTGTCCGTTTTGCTTCGTTTTAGTCCTTTTGTGCAATATTCGTTACCTGTAAGACACAATTCATAATACAAACGAATACAATGCTTTTTTCTGTATTTATTGGTCATTATTGGTCTTTTTAGCTCGTTTTATTAGGCAAAATGTATGTGTATTTAAGCACACTACAAAATCCCCATACTAAACATATTGTCGTGTCACACGCATTGTCATAATAAATAAAACTTAGAAAACTAAAAATTCCACCCCTTATATAATTACCTTCGAAAAGTAGCTAAGTGTTCTCTAAAGGGATTAGAAATCACTAGTTCTGAAATGCTCCCCGTTTTACCTTTTTATGCTGTATTATCGTTTCATACATATCATAACTTTATGGAACAAGAAATACTAAAAGGATAAATTCAAGTCCTTGATTTTTCCTCGCCTCAAAACAAGCTTAAAAAGGAAATCATTGTTAATACAAGTTAAGATGCTTATAACATATCATAGATGATAATTGTGGATGCATAGCTTCTTCCGCTCCCTTATTTCTAAATCCTATAAAGATTTTTTTATTCAATATTATTTGTGACAAATAGTTAATGTTTTATTCATATAAAGTAAACCGGTATTAATCTATAATTGTTTAAATCCTTTTAAAGAGACGATATGGTGAGAATAAGGTCCACATTAAGGTTCTAATTTCGCACGATTTAGGGGTTATCCTATTTAGATAACCCCGGATTTGAAATTTGGCTTTATTTTTATCAACATTATTAAACCTTGGTCCTTTAAACAACTGCCACATCGGTATGCGAGCCGACCATGGTCCAGGAGTCTTATTTCGACCTCGGTAATTTCCTTGAACTTTTAGAAGGCTGCAACATCGGTTGTGAGCCGGCAAGATGCAGCAAATTTTTATCAGTCTTGGATTATTACTATGTATCTTATTTAGAAGACTGCCACATCGGTTATGAGCCGGCAAGAGGCAGTAAGCTTTTATCAGCCCATAATATTTATTTATTATTATTACCTCCACCCTTTAAACGACTACCACATCGTTTGTGAGCCGGCAAGAGGTAGTGGTCTTATTTCGGCTTCAGTTTATTACATAACTTATTATTATTAGCCAAATTTCAAGTCTTATGGTCTTTAACTACCTTGACAACGGTTAGCGGAGCCGTCAGGAATCGGTTTAGCCTATTTACCACACACATTGACAAATAACTCGATGTGTACCTACTTTCACCAGAAGAGAAGAATCTCTTCGAAGTGATTTAAAATCAGAATCGCGCAAGATACTTAAAGTAACTTTATTATTCAACAATTATATAAAGTTTATTAAGGTTGGTGGGAGCAAAAAGCCAACAATTAACCTTCTATGAGCCTTAAAGAGTTCCACTGTACTCTATGTTAGCGCTAACATTATATTAAAACTCTATCATTTCTCGTTCTTCGCAAATTTAAAATCTTTAATAAAAAGATCTGCGAATGCTTAGTTTAATAAAAAAGCTTTGCATATTTTAAAGTCTATCATGGAAGCTTGCAAACTCTTGGCTTTTTCAAGCTAGAATTCGCGTTTTAACGCTTCTTGTATAAAAGACTAGCCAAAAAGCTTAAAATTTTATATAGTGAGGGGCAAGCTAGAGAGCAACATGCTCTCGATCAAGTCAAAATTTATTCTAAAAAGAAAATACTACGTTTCAAAAACTTATCTATTTTTTTTTTTTAATTTTAGCTATTTTTGCTATTTTAGTAGAAAACGGGGTTACATGAAGACAAGACAAATTCAAGTAAGATCGAATCAAAAGATCACCCCATACTAGAACTACACATTGTCCTCAATGTGAGATTGTCACCCCCATACTAATTTCAAGGCATAATCCAAATATTAAAGGGTCTCTACGCAAATCTAAAGCCGTTTATTAATTATGTTAATAGATAAGCGTTAATCAACAAGATCTAGGATATCGGATATAAGCATGTGAAGGATTGAAGATCGAGTGAACGATGGACAAAACCACGAGTACGAGACCTTTTTAAAAATTCGGGCACCTGGACATAAAACACAAAACACGAAACATGAGAAGGATAGAGGAAGCTACATTACACACACATTAATTAACATACTATTACTAGGGATAAGCATGGGTTGCCTCCGACGAAGAGCTTGTTTTGTTAACCGAGTCACGAGCCTGACTTTTCGACCCATGAATTTAATGGTAGATACATGGGGAAAATTTGGAGATTCAGTGACAATCATCGGTGGAATGTCCCTCCAGTATTGTTTAAGTCTATGACCATTCACCTTGAAGTTTGGTTTGTCGGTTTGAGATAACTCGACGGCACCATAAGGGAAAACTTGAGCAACGGTGAATGGTCCAGTCCAACTGTTTAAGGTTTGCCCGAGAAAATCTTTAATCAAGAATTGAGTGAGAATCATCACCAAACGTTGAAAACGCGGGTTCTTTAATCTTGGAGTCATGAATCTTCTTTGTTTTCTCTTTGTAGATTAAAGAATTTTTGTAGGCTTGATCCCGGAGTTCATTTAATTCATTCATTTGAACTTTCCGGTGATCACCCACTGTATAAGGTCAAAATACAATGTTCAAGGCAATAGGACAAAAAACTCCTCTTTACTTAATATTTTTTTCTCTTTTAACTTTATCCTCCTCCCTCTTGTGTTCTAAGCACTCGATAGGAAGATGGCCAAAACAACAATTAAAAAAAATAAAAATCAACAAGCCTTTCCGTACACGGCTTATAAGGAGTGCACCAATGGTTGTCTTGAGAATGCGGTATACGGAAGGCCCATAATGCATCATCTAACTTATCGGACCATGAATCACGGTTTTCACCTACGGTCCTTTCTAAGATACGTTTCAACCCACGATTTAAAACCTCTACTTGTCCACTTGTTTGTAGACGATATGCGGTAGAAAGACGGTGGGTAACTCCATATTTAAGCATAACTTTAGCGAATTGATCATTACAAAAATGAGTATCGCGATCACTAATTATAGCACGAGGAGTTCCAAATCGGGCAAAAAGAGATTTCAAGAATTTAACAACGACTCGGGCATGTGTGGGGAGCGCTTTTGCTTCAACCCATTTAGAAAGGTAGTCAACGACCACAAGAATATATTTGTTCCCTCGAGAAGACAGGAACGGTCCCATAAAGTCGATGCCCCGCACATTAAAGATCTCGCATACTTGAATTGCATTTTGAGGCATTTCATCTTTTTGCGAGATTTTACCTTGACATTGACATGAGTCACATGACTTCACCATGTCATGGGCATCATGGTAAATCGTCGGCCAATAGAAACCGGAATCAAAGACTTTCTTAGCGGTGTAGTTCGCACCATGATGTCCCCCGGTGGGTCCATTATGGCAAGCCGTGAGGATATCAATGGCTTCTTGGCCGTGAACACATCGCCTAATCACTTGATCCGCACAAATCTTAAACAAGTAGGGGTCGTCCCAAAAATAATGCTTAACATCCTTAAAGAATTTTTTCTTTTGTTGGGACGACATCCCTTTCACTACAAAATTTCCCGCATGGTAATTTGCAATGTCGGCAAACCACGAGGTACTAGAATCATTATGAGAAGATATTATTCCAACAGTCTCGAGAGGAAAAGTTTCATTAATTTCCTTTTTCTCAAGATCACCTTGATGATGGTTCTCTAATCTAGACAAATGGTCGGCCGCGAGATTCTCTGCTCCTTTTTTATCACGAATAATAACATCGAATTCTTAGAGTAGAAGAATCCACCAGAGCAATCTCGGCTTAGCATCTTGCTTAGCAAGAAGATACTTTAGAGCCGAGTGGTTCGTATACACTATGGTCTTCGATAAGACTAAGTAAGGCCGCTAATAGAAAATTACACTATAGTTAAAACAGACAACCTTAAACTATTGAAAAAGTACAAAACAGACCCTACGATTTAGCTTATTTTTTGCTTATTTAAAAAGTGAAAATTAGCAAAAGCTTAAAACTACAAAGTTAAACCTGAGCTTATACACAACAACTTTAATAAAAGCTCTTTGAACTTTTATCCACTAGATAAGCTAAAAATTAAGCATTTTAAACTGAACAACAGATAACTAAGGTTTCCTAACTATTTTCAAACTTTGGCTTATAGTCTAGTTATTATTCAATGAAAAATTGAAAACAAAAGTAGCTAATATGAAGATTGTAATGTGTTATAGAGATGTATAGAAAGAATATAAGCTACAAGTGAACAAGATTAACAAGAACTTTGATTATAAAAAAGTGACTAGATTCAGGCTTAAAACTGTTTGATATAAGCAATTCCTAATAAGCTAAAAGCTCAAATCTAAATCATTTAGAATACTGAAATTTGCAAATAAGCTCTCCTATGATTTTGTGTTTTTACTAGATAAAGAATTTTGGAATAACAACTAGAAATGAAGAATCTAAGAGAAATAAGCTAGTACTCTAAGTTGTGCTGCTACTACTTTTTGCAAGAAAATTTAAGCTAGTCTAAGAGCTTAAAAATGAAAATCAAGAGATGATTTATATTAAGCTAATGGAATACTACTAAGATGCTTAAATCTAATTTCTAACTCTACTTTCAAATGCTAGAAAGAAGCTTTAAAAATGATAAGCAACAGCAGTTTAAACTAAGTTAATATGCTGATATTGATATACTTGACAAAAAACTCAAATGAAGGACTAAATTCATAAAGCGAATACTCTTAAATCAACTCAACTACAAGTTATTAATTTCTACATTACCAAGTATGTAAACTCTAAATTCTATAATCATTAACACTTAAAACTACTATGCACTTTAAAGTGCCCTGGTTCTAGCAAGAGACTTTTAAGCTCAAAACTTTGAAATTCTTCAAACTATCTTGCAAAACCTTTTTAAAACTTGATAATCCTGAAAATCTAAACTATGCAAAAAGTTTTGACATTCTCTTGTTGACTTTAAAGGTCAAAAATGCCTTAACCCAAACACTAGTTTACTCAAACTGTCCAAACTATTTTTTATCTAAAATCTATTTTAAAGCTAAAACTACTAAAACCTTATATCTACTCAATCTAAAACTCACCTAATTAAGCTATTTTAGCAAAAAAAACTACAGCTTATTAAAAGGAATAAGCTAGTTACTCAGCTAGCTTATTCTACTAAATGACAGAATTAAAGGAAATTACAACTTAATGGATTCTAACTACAACAACTTTAAAACATTTGAATATCTAAACTAACTAAACAATTTTAAACAGGATTAAGCACAAGGAAAACAAAGAAATAAGCTACATGAATTAAGCTAGGTGTATGCTAAAATCAAAAGTTATGAAGCTAAACCTTTTGAATTGTAGTTTCTGACCCTAGCCACTCTTGTTGAGTGAGTGGCTTTAAAACATACTCCTAATGGCACCTTGCCTCTAAAACCAATAAGCTATAAGCTCAATAAGCTGAAAGTAGCTTATCACTCCTCATTGCTTCCAATATCAATCAAAAGTAATCAAATAATCATGACTTTGACTTGGATGGAACAAAAAACAGTAACTAAATGACTTTACACCTAAACTTTGACTGGAAATTTGGAGAACTTTAAGAAACTATTATAAGCTTCAATAAGCTTATGAGAGCTTATTGTATCAAAACAGCTTAAAAATTGAAATCAAACTCTAGTAAACTGAATGTTTAGCTTTTATTGATTATGTAAGGTAAAGTACAAACTGAGAATACAAAGGTACAAGTGATTTGAAAGATTTTAAAAGCTTTAATTTCGAAGAAATGACGTATACGTAAATTTAAAGAGAGTTACAAAGAAATTTAACTCACTAAAAATCTAACACACTAACTATCTATTACAGGCTCCTATTTATAGATGAGAGTGATGAGAGGATAAGAGCTTCCATCATTCCTAGCCCTTGATCTTCATAAACTTGATTTTTAGCCGTTAGATCTCTTGGATGATGTGTTCGGACCAATAGGAAGTTGCCACGTGTGCAAAATGATGTGGAAATGGGTAAATACGAGGTGGGGAAGAGTAGGGAAAAACAGGGAAGGGATTTGTGAAGGTGGGTTTGTGCGGGTTTTGGGCGGGAAAAGAGGTTAGGGGTGGTTAGGGAGAAACTAGCCCGCGTTTTGGTTTGAAAGTTTGGAGTATTTGCATTTCAAGTCCCTCTGTTTTCTTTCAATCCGTGTAGTTGTAAAAATGACTTTGAAACTTTACACTTCTGGCCCTTGTAATAGCTTTACATTTTTCCTCTAATAAACAAACTTTGTCTAACTTTGACTCTTTGGTCCTTGGACTTTCAAAAACACCAAAATGAAACCTTGACTTTTGAAAATTGTCACTTTACTGATCCTTTGACTTCAATTGGGTCTTCATTGACTTTCTTCTCTTGTTGTCGGGCTGATCCAGCTTTGATAACTTTCCTCAAATCTCTCTCTTGTACTTGTCTCTTCATTTCTTGTCGGTTTTGGCTTGTTTTTGCTCTTTTTGACTTTAATATCCTTTCCTGCACATTGAGACACAAAAGCACACATTTTTCCATCTTTTGGCATATTTTATGGCTTTTATTGGCGAAATCCTGGGCATTTAATATATACAATTTAACATTTATCAGTAACTCTATACTTAAGCATGACCTTCGCGAATTGGTCATTGCAAAAGTGAAGTACCACCAGATCACTAATTATAGCAACGAGGAGTTCCAATTCGGGAGAGAGGGAGAGATAGAGAGTGTGAGAGTAGAGGAGATGAGAGTGATGCAATGTCATTTGTGGGGAGTGATTTTGCTTCAACCATTTAGGACAAATAAGTCTAACGGCTACGAGAATGTACTGTTCCTAGACGAAGACAAGGATACGGGCCCATAAAATCGAATGCCCACACGTCAAAGATCTCGCACACTTAAATTGCATTTTGAGGCATTTCATCTTTTTGCGAGATTTTGCCTTGACGTTGACATGAGTCACATGACCTCACCATGTCATGGGTATCGCGATAAATTGTCTGCCAATAGAAACCGGAATCAAAGGCTTTTTTAGCGGTGTAGTTCACACCATGATGTCCCCTGGTGGGTCCATTATGGCAAGCCGTGAGGATATCAACGGCTTCTTGGCCGTAAACACAACGTCTAATCATTTGATCCGCACAAATCCTAAACAAGTAGGGGTAGTCTAAAAAATAATGCTTAACGTCCTTAAAGAATTTTTTCTTTTGTTGGGACGACATCTCTTTCACTACAAAATTTCTCGCATGGTAATTTGCAATGTCGGCAAACCATGGGGTACTAGAATTACCATGAAAAGATATCATTCCAAGGGTCTCGAGAGGAAATGTTTCATTAATTTCCTTTTTCTCGAGATCACCTTGATGAGGATTTTCTAATCTCGATAAGTGGTCGGCCGCGAGATTCTCCGCTCTTTTTTTATCACGAATAATGAAATAAATTATTGGATCAGGAGAATTCCCACAGGCAATCTCGGTTTAGCATCTTGCTTAGCAAGAAGATACTTAAGAGTCGAGTGGTCCGTATACACTTATGGTCTCTATAAGACTAAGTAAGGTCGGAATTTCTCAAAAGCATACACCACGGCTAATAACTTTTTTTCCGTAGTAGTGTAGTATGCTTGAACATCCGTCATGGTCTTACTTGCGTAGTGTATAGGCTGAAAATGTTTGGTCTTTCGTTGCCCCAAGACCGCACCTACCGCATAATCACTAGCGTCGCACATAATTTCAAATGGTAGGTCCCAATCGGGGGCAACTAAAATCGGGGCTTCGGTTAACTTTTTCTTAAGTATATTAAATGCTTCAATACATTCTTTCGAGAAAATAAACGGGGTTTCTTTTTCGAGAAGATGAGTCATCGGCCAGGCGATTTTAGAAAAATCTTGAATAAATCGACGATAGAACCCAGCGTGACCTAAAGAACTTCGAACGCTTTTAACGGAAGTCGGATGAGGGAGTTTAGCTATAACATCAACTTTAGCTCTGTCGACCTCAATCCCGGACTTTGAAATTTTTTGGCCGAGGACAATGCCCTCTTTAACCATGAAATGACACTTCTCCCAATTTAGAACTAAGTTGGTGTCTCTCGCACCGTTTTAGCATTTTGGTCTTAATGGGGTGAGGCATAATCTGAGAACGATTCGAAGACGAAGAAAGAAAGTCGTCCATGTAGAACTCCATCGTTTCTCGATCTATCGTGGAAAATGGCATCATGACCTTTGGAACGTGCCCGGAGCATTACATAAACGAAAGGCATACGTCGGTAGGCAAATGTCCTATAATAAATAGAATTTGCTTATTTAGAGTTAGTTTTTAATCTTAGAATATCTTAGCTTAATTTTCAATATATCTTAGCTTATTTTCAGTACTTAAAGTCATTTACAGCTTTTACTTTCAGTTTTGTAACACTTTCAAGTTTCAATGCAAATTTGAGATTTTAAGTCAATTTACAATTCCAAGTGTTAAGTCTTAATTGTGTTGTTTTGTGTTCTAAAAGCTCTCAATACAGCTTGTTTACAAGCTGCTTTAATTAAGTAAATTTAAAAAGTTAAGTAATTAAGAGAAAATCACTCTCAAATACACCACAGCTTATTTTATGGATGATAAGCCAGTTCTGGATGGGCTTATGGACTCTCACTAGCTTGTTTTAAGCAAGCTAGAGCTTGTAGATTCTTTGTTTAACCCTGTTTTGAGCAAGGGTGTTTTTTTCCTATTTACTGTAGAACTGCTCATTAGTGCTTAATTGTTACTTACATTTGCTTATTTATGCTTTATCATGATGTTTAGTGCTTATCTTGCTTAGTTGTAAGTCTAGAAACAGTTTGTGTAACCTTCTTAGTTAGTACTGTTAGTTCATTTAATAAAACTGTTAGTTTTAAGTTAACACTGTTAGAAAAATTCAGCTTATTTAAGTACTCATTCTTAATTAAAGTCTGCTTTTAAGTGTCTTATTTTGTTATAGGAATATCTGTTTTTAATCAGTATGAAAAGAAAAATGATTTTTGAAAACTTCAAGGGGTGCTTAGAACAAGCAGTACTAACTCCAAGTTAGTACTGCTGGTTCATTTTCTTGTATTTTAAGGATAGCAGTACTAACCTTAAGCTAGCAGTACTAACTTAAAGCTAGCAGTACTAACTCCAAGTTAGTACTGTTAGTTAAAACTGTTAGTACTGTTGGTTCATTTTAGCTTATCAGCTTATTATTTCTGCTTATTTAAGATTTCCTTAGCTTTTTAGAGTAGATTAAACCTATTTTCGTTTGCTGTCTTCAGTTGAACTTATTTGCCTTTTCAAAATAATTTTAATAGTATATTAGTTTTTAGTTTTTAGTTTATTTGTCATTCTAGCTTATTCTGGTTGCTTATTCTTATGCTTAAATGCTTATTAGGGATAGTAAATATTTGTTTTAGCTTATTTGCTTATTTCTTGTTTCTTTGTGTTTTATTAGCCTAGCAGTACTAACTTAAAGCTAGTAGTACTAACTTAAAGCTAGCAGTACTAACTCTAAGTTAGTACTGGTAATTAATACTGTTAGTACTGTTGTTAGTACTGCTGTGTTTCCCTTGTTTAATTTAGCTTAATTGCATGCTTAATTTGCTTATTTAGATTTAGTTTAGCTTATTTGTCTGTCTTAAGCTTATTTGAGCTTACTTATGTCTTAGTTTAAAGTTTTAAGTGTTTTTACCTATTTCTAGCTTTTATGCTTGTTCTAGCTTATTTTCCTTGTTTAGCTTTGTGTTCATTTGCCTATTAGGTTTAGTGCCCAATCATAATCACATCCTTGTCATATTCAAACATCAATCATCAATCGTCTTTCGATTTTCCATCTCTAGCCTCGTTGGGACATAACGACCCGGGAACACTCTATACTGCTTCCGGTTTTCTTGGTCTCGCGAATTCTGATCCTTTGTTGTATTTATATCATATATAGATAGATTTTAAGGGGTGAGTTTTGGCGAGTCAATGATAGTATTACTTCTATACGCAACTCAAAGATTTTTGAGCAGTTGACACTCATGGGATATCACACAGATTCAGATAAGTTAACTTTTCAAAAGGGTGTTTTTTCACCTTAATGGAGGTTTCTTATCCACACTATTCTTCATTGTCTTAGCCCAAAGAAGACTGCTTGGGAGCAGTTTAGTAGTCACATTGCAACTGCTGTTATCTGTTTAGCTACCAATAGGAGATATAATTTTTCTAGGTTGATTTTTGAGCATGTGGTGTCCAATATTTCAAGCCCCCATAAGTTTTTAATGTACCCTAGGTTCATTCAAATATGCCTAGATATGCAGAGGAAACAACTTCAACAACACTCAAGAACATATCATGTACCCTCTCTTAGCATCAAAGTTTTTAACAATATGAAGAGGCCTACAAAGGGATATTCAGGCCAAGATGTTGTTTTATTCCCTACTATGTTAATATAATGAGATTAGGCTAATTTTTGAAAAGGTTTGGGATTTTAACCAACATATTGAGCCTATGGATTTAGAGCATGGAAGTGAAAGGATGAATTCTCCTGAAAAGATTGAAGAAGAAGATGTTGATACACAAAAGGAAATGAAAGAAGTTTCTAAAGAATCTCGAGCAAAAAGAAAGAAATCTATTCCTAGAAAAAGCACAAGGAGTACTGCTAAGAGACAGAAGATGGAACTAGATGATTAGAAGGAAGATCTCAAAGGATATTTAGACATAGTTCCAAGAGAAGATGTTACAGAAGATGTTGAATCTCTATCTACAAAGTATCCAATTGTGGATGGGAAGACTTTTGTTCTGACAGAAAATTTCATGTATTATCAAATCTTTAGAGGAGATGGCAGTTCCAAGAACTATAAGGTTTTGAGTGAGATGCTTGAAGACTTTGATAGACAAGATGTTATGGACTTACACAGGCTAGTCAAAGAAAGGTATAGTGCTTCAAGACCAGAAGGATATGATTTGATGCTTTAGGGAGATTTGCATACTTTATTTGAGCCTGATGAAGAAGATGAAATATGGAAGAATCAACATGAATATAATCTAATAAGTTGGAGTTTATGTGATTTATGTGGAGTTCATATTCTGCTGATGCAAAATGGGATTGCTATTCATATGCTTACAGAGAAGAAGTATCCTCTAAGTCAAGAAATGCTATCAAAGATGCTGAGTAAGAGATTGGAGGTTGATCATGAAAGTACACAAGCATATGAACTACTAAAGTTCATCAGATCACAAGTGCAGAAGTAGAAGAGTGTTTGAAAGAATCATCATCAGAAGACAAGAAGATTTAATCCAGAAGAAACTTGGGATTTGAAGATAAATCACAAGTTTAGGGGAGGATTGTTGGGAATAAATCTTCATCAAGAGTTAATACTGCCAAGGTATAACTAACAGTACTAATAGAGTTAGTACTGCCAGTACAAACTCAGTACTGTAAGAGTTAGTTAATACTGCTAGAAGAAAGGTTAATACTGCTGATGGTCAAAGCTGCTAACTTAGAGATAAGGATGCAATGAGATAAATATGGAATGTATATCTTTATATTTTAGGAAGATTTGTATATGATTATAATTGTAATTGATCCTAAAAGTTCGGTAGTTATCTTGTAAAGGACTCCTTGTAGTTTATAAAAGGAGATTCTAGGTTAAGGTTTTATATACGCTTAAGAGATAGAGATACATCTTAGAAAAAGAACGTATAGCTTCAAGGTTGTAACCCTAGTACTACAAGAGTACTCGTATTATTGATTTAATAATATTGAAGCAGTTTGTGTTTTTGTTCATTGTTCTTTGTTTGGTACTGTTCCATTGATAAATACCTCTAGAGTATCAAAGTGTAGATTCCACATACACTTTGATATACAAACAAAGTCTCAACCATTGTTATTTTGGATTCATCCAAGGTAACAAACACTTTACAACGTAAAGAATCTATCAAGGCGTGGGATCAACAGATCGTGTATTGATTGTAAAGTGGTAGACTGGTTCTAGCTAAGATTATGACTCGACATTTAGCTTAGTGTCAGAAAATAACATAAGCGACGTGTAAACGGTTTTGTCTGCCTAAAGGGAGCTTGTTGACATAGTGAAATCTCGAGTAGGATACTCAGGGAGTGAAGTCGGGCAAAGAAGAGCTTCGTAGCCTAACTACTATAAATCTTGGTGTCATGGTTTGATTGTTCCTTCTCTTATCTCTTTATATTGTTGTGATTGTTATTTACTATTAGTTTAGATATTTACTAGGTTGATTCATATTGTTGGTTGGTTAAACATACTACTCGAATATAAGTATTTTGAAAGCAAAGTTTTAAAACGAAAATGAACCTCTAAACTATTCAACCCCCCTTCTAGTTTCCACAATTGGTATCAAATCTAGGTATCTTAAGATTTTTAAAATATACTGTATTTTAAAGCTTGGATCGATCTATGGATTCCGACAAATATCTAGAAGGGCAATCTATGCAAAGACCACCACTCTTTGAAAGTGATAATTTTATTTATTGAAAAAATAGATTCGAGACATATGTTAAATCAAAAGATCTAGATCTTTGGCATGTTATTATCAATGGTGATTTTCAACCCATTCAACAAAATCCGGAAACCAAATTAGAAGAGGTTATCCCTTTTGAAAAATAAAGCGATGATCTTCAAAAGAGACTCGCGAAAAATAATGAAGCGAAAATGGTTATTTATAATGCTTTGCCTAGAAAATAATGTGAAAGAATTTTCATGTGTAATACTGAAAAAGAAATTTAGAAAACATTGTTAATCACCCACCAAGGTAATAGTCAAGTCAAAGATAATAAGATTGACCTTTTGGTTCAACAATATAAACAATTCATCATTTCTGAAGATGAATCTATAGATAGTGCTTTTGCTAGATTTAATACTATTATTACTAGTCTAAAAGCTCTTGATGAAGGTTATTCTAGCAAGAACTATGTTAGGAAATTTCTTAGGGCTCTATATCCTAAATGGAGAGCAAAGGTCACAACAATTGAAGAGTCAAAAGACTTAACATCACTATCTCTTGATGAACTTATCGGGAACCTCAAAGTTCACGAAATGATCATCAAAAAAGATTCTGAAATAGTTAAAGCAAAAGTTGAAAGGAAATCTCTAGCTTTAAAGGTTAAGAAAGAATATAGTGATGAATAATGTTCGACTTCCTAAAGTGAAGATGAAGAATACGCCATGGCGGTAAGAGACTTCAAGAAACTCTTTAAGAGAAGAGGTAGATACGTAAGACAGCCTCGAAACAACAAAAAGACATTCTAAAGAAGCCGTGATGACAAGAACGGTAAAAGTGATAGAAAATGATTTAGATACGGCGGCCTGAATCATCTTATTAAAGAATGTCCAAAACCAACAAAAGACTAAAACCAAAGAGCATTTGTCGGAGGTTCTTGGAGTGATAGCGGTGAAGAAGATGATGAGAAAGTCAATAACGAAATGTGTCTAAGCATCAAGTGAGGTATGTTCTGAATCCTCTTACTTTAGTGATGAAAACTCGTCAATAGATGATGTAGTATTAAATAATGAATATGATAAACTGTGCAAAATGATTTTAAAGATAATCACTAAAAAGAAAAGACTAAAAGCCACTAGAGATAGCTTAGAAAAGGAAATTAGTATTCTAAAAGAAAAAGTGTCTACACTTGAGAAAAATAAGGGAGTTAATCTCGAATGTGTAAAATGTCATATGCTTAAAATTAAAAATGAAAAGCTTAAAGAGGAAGCACTTAAACTAACCAAGTTTGAAAAGAGCACATATTGCTTAAATGAAATGTTAAATAATCAAAAACCCTCTGGTGAAAAGTTAGGTTTATAGTTTAATTCATTTGAAGCATTATCTAGTAGAACTAAGGAAATAAAATTTGTGAAAGCTCAGAAAAAGTGTAGTATACAAGAGATCATAACACAAGTAATGGATGATGGGTTGGCTAATTTGACTTAGAGAGAAAATGTCTTTTTAGAGAGAAAGTGCAAGTGATATATTTTTCATGAAATGAAACAACCAACCCCTTCCCATGTGTGGGAAGGGGAATATATACAAATGATTCTTTCTGACTACGAGCTATGCTATACTAATGATACACGGGGGTGACCGAGTCTTTTTCATAATCCTAACAATCTCCCCCTAAGGGAGGTCACCCCAGAAAATACATTCAGAATTCTAGCATTCTACATCATTAACCTTCTGTCTGTAGCTCGAAGTCTTTGATTCTTCAATCTTTGATGTCTTTGTACATTGTAGTGAACTTTGAGACTCGTCTCTTAGGCTTGTGCGATCTTTGAGTTTTCCTTGAGATCATCTTTCATCTTTAATCTCTTGATCATCCTTGTTAAGTAGCATTGCCTTCATGTGATTTTGTGACATTCGGACCCACATGCTCACACTTTTCTTGATCATGATATTACTTCTCAGAGTTGCGGAAGCTGTGTTGTAGGTCATTCAGTTGTCATGATGTCTTTACTTGGAAGCATTAAGAGTGAGCATTGGGTGGTGAATTGACTCTACTGGAACGAGGTGTCTCCATCTCCATTTTTGCTTGATCCTGTAATAAAACAGTTAGCAATAAAGCTTGTGGGCGAATATGGCTTTGTCATTCGCCCGAGTCTGGTTGGATTAACCTCCTGATCCGTGAGGACCGACCTGTGATCAGGTAGATTCATCTTAAGACGAATCTCCTTGACAGGATTTCCAGTATAAGTATCAGATCATCTGATGTGTAACCAACAGAATCTCCATACTTGTCTGTTCTCTGTATCGGAACGTCTCAAAGCAGACAGCACGATAAGAGTGAATCGGTTAGTTACTATCTTACCGATTAAAGATAAAAAATTGATTTGAAAATCAATCGACGTGTTACTTGAGAAAGAATTTTTGTGACACATCGATAGAGTTTTATTGCACAAAATCAAATTTTATCATAAATACATTTGTTTTGAAAGATATACACAGTCAATATGCTCGAAAATCATTTGTTGAGCACATCGAGAGGTTTTCCAAACCGATCCGTCAATTCACATTCTGGAACAAGTTTGATTCTCAAGGAATCGCACCATCGTTGCTTTCCATTTGTCACACGCTTAATCCATAGTGGATCTCACATGTCACCTACCAAGAGCTTGTTTGATGTTGGCTCTAGAAGGATTTCCATCTTCATCGTGAGTACTTTTGTATCACTCGGATGTTCTGGCAATACCACGAGGATAATGCGAAGGACTCTTAAAATCTTTACTTGTTGTCACAGTGTGTGAGAAACAAGCACATTATGGATAAGTGTCCTAGCGAGACTTTTGGATGATCTCAAGGCTCTAGACTCAATAGTGCATTTTTGGTTTTAGTGGTCGGAGGCTGGAGCGGACTGCCACCTTTTCAATATCGACTAACTCGGAGTGAGTGAGACGATAGAATTGTATTGATCTCCGTGAGAAATGAAACAAGAATCCTTTGAGGGATCTTGAGTAGCTAGGGAGGGTTGTGCAGCGTATCACTGGGTCCATGATACTTGTCTTCAATGTCAGCAATCAACCTTGTGATTCTGACAGCATATGTATTGACCCGGTTTCTGCCTAATGTTTAAGGAGGGCTGCTTTCTTTTCACCCTTTATCTTTAACATTTCTTTTTCATTCTTCAACCCCTTCAGTGCTTACCGAGACTTCATTACTAGAACCTTGTTGGGTTTATTCCAGTACTAGCTCCATCTCAGTCCGCACTATTCCCTTCTTCTCACATAACTCCTTTTGTAATCATACCTAAGGACATCTACACTAACTAGTGGATTGTCCCTGGGTAGATCCCTCCGGCTCTGGCGGGATCATGGGAACATGTACCTAACCATACCATCCTTATAACTCCGATAAAGTAAATACGGGGTCGGTCTTTTGGTACTGTTCTCTTCGCCATCATATACCATTCGCTCCCCCTTAATATGTGCATCGATATTCGAAAAAGTTTAGCACATATAGAGGAGCCTACACTTGAGTTTAAAAAGATCACATTTTTATATCAGATTTTCATACTTAAATCACATTTTCTCCCCCGAGCAAAAATTTCAAATCCGTTGAGATTTTGAAAGCTGTGTGCCAAACATGTAACAAATGTTTATTTTCAAATCCGTTTAGTATAGATGTGAGGTGTCAGCAGAATGTGGTTGAGGATATGTGTTGGGTGGATTCGTTGATGACTGAGAATGATACTGTTGATGTGAAACAT